>JAVFBZ010137484.1:3143-22323 GCA_032466195.1 Katharina tunicata
GGCCATCGTAGCTTGTTTGTCTCGATGGAGTCGACCTGGTTTGGCCATCGTAGCTTGTTTGTCTCGATGGAGTCGACCTGGTTTGGCCATCGTAGCTTGTTTGTCTCGATGGAGTCGACATTGTTTGGCCATCGTAGCTTGTTTGTCTCGATGGAGTCGACCTTGTTTGACCATCGTAGCTTGTTTGTCTCGATGGAGTCGACCTTGTTTGACCATCGTAGCTTGTTTGTCTCGATGGAGTTGACCTTGTTTGGCCATCGTAGCTTGTTTGTCTCGATGGAGTCAACCTTGTTTGGCCATCGTAGCTCGTTTGTCTCGATGGAGTCGACCTTGTTTTGACGAAGAAGAACACATTGGAGCACGGTGGTAACGATACTCACAAATGATAAACACAATTTTATAACAGACATGTTGTGTATTTGTTGTTCCTCTAAATATGTTAGGCATGAGACTAATTTCTGAGATTGTTTACAGGATGATCTGAGATTGGGTACAGGATGATTTGAGATTGGGTACAGGATGATTTGAGATTGGGTACAGGATGATTTGAGATTGGGTACAGGATGATCTGAGATTGTTTACAGGAAGATCTGAGATTGGGTACAGGATGATCTGAGATTGGGTACAGGGTGATTTGAGATTGGGTACAGGATGATTTGAGATTGGGTACAGGATGATTTGAGATTGTTTACAGGATGATCTGAGATTGGGTACAGGATGATCTGAGATTGGGTACAGGATGATTTGAGAGGGGGAGGGCGATTGTACGCAGTATGATTTGATTGGATAGGAATGGATACCATCTTTAAGAGACATATTTTTCAACTGACTATTCTCGAGGACATTTTCTTCAACCTAGATTTCTTCAATATATGTTTTTAACAATTGTCTTCAATGGCTAACTGATGTGGATGTCTACCACAGTGGATGTCATCTAAACTGAGCATACCCTTTCAATGACTGTTTTTAATGACTATCTTCCAAATTTCAGCATTGATCGATGTCCTATTCATTGGATTCCTACTTCAGTTGATACCCCTATCCGTGCACAGTTTAGAATATGGATGTTGTTTGGCACCGATTGACCTTGAGCATGAGTGTATATTTATGTTATTTCTGATGACCCGAACTTACCCGTACTATATTATTAGGGTTAAAAAGGTTAACAATACAAACTCAGGATAAAAAAGAGTCTGAGTCACGAACTCGAACTCGCTGTTGTACCAATTTGTGGAAACGTTAGGTAAGACTCCTTGTAAACAGGGATTATGAAAATGGGATCAAGATTTAAACACCTTTAAAACTGTTCCTTATTAAATACCATTTTGGAAAAAGGTACTGATAATCGAATATATAAAAAAGTTATATTATTATAAGAACTAACATAGCAATCAGTTAGTTTGATTTCTCAAGAGATCATCAAGTCGTTAAGGATCATAAATTAATTTCAGGGTGGTATTGTGGTGTTGGTTTAAGTGATTTTCCGCCGGATCAGCTCGGTGACAGCCTGGTGTTCCTAAATTACTCTTAAGGTCACCGATCAATAAGTTAAACTACTTTAGACGAGATAACTGAGTAGTTTGTAAGCTGAACAAAGCCCCGAATCGACACTAGATGGCGTGTGAGGGCGCCCTCTATGAGCGGACTCAGGACACGGATTGTCTCCTGGTGATTAGCACACTCAGTTCAACATGGTAGAGTTGGTGTCGTGAGATAGAAGAGGGTACGAGAGAGTCATCAACCAACCCCCATCAACACACGCTTATTCTTCTCATTCAGCCATCTGTAAACCAGTTTACATCTTCTCCAAACCCCAGGAAAATTAGCGCTGGTTTCTTGGGGCGAAATGTTGACAAGATATTATAGGTTACATTTGAGCAGTAATGCGGAAAATTAATTACAGCCTAGTGTATGATTCTTCTTCCGAACACAATTACCTTGTAAGAAAAGTGTGTTTGCTGAAGATATTTGGGGGCTGACTGGAGAAGAAAGAGAAATTCCCCGCGGTACATCGCCCGGGGACGATTCTATTAGCACTACTGCAATGCCAATAAAATTGTCTAATTCTTCTCCTATTATAGATTCGCCTGACAGGCTAACCGGTACAAATTGTATTAGCTATTTTCCTCAACTCAAATTACAAGATAGAACTGTAGTTACACACTTTATTTTCGTATTTAAATTGAGTCAACAGCTATCGGTATTACCGGACAAATATGAGAGAATAAGATACCGGTTGATTGGAGTGATTCTCTATGGAGGCGGGCAAGTAATCTCACGGCTTAACTATCTTTTGTGGCGATCAAATTGGCTGCTGTCATCGGGTTAGAGGAGGTAATCACTGCCGGATAAGATGAAGGTCAGGCTCTAAGATTGACTTCTGATACTTCGTGGGTTCACTCATCAATACAATCATTGTCTAGTCAGGTGAAAATTATACCAATAATTACTTCAATACATTAACACTACAATCCACAAACTTTATTTGTCAACGACTAATTCTCTTTTACACCACAACCTATCGTAATACATCTTTTACCCCGGGATGCTATATAAAGCTTGTACCGAAGGACCAGTTTGTTAAATAAAATCATTGGCTCTATAATGTCGAAATCCCGTATATTCAGGCCTATTTGATAATTCAGTAATTTTTATCATCTACGAACCAGCCCACTATTTCTATGATGAGACATTGTCATTCGTCCTTGAGACTATACAGTCTAGTATATTGCCTTTAATCATTGATTTAACATTGAATTTCAATCTCGTTCCAGCGATAGTATATAAGTTATAGCGATTAACCAACATCGGTCGAGTCTGTTAAGTTAACAAAACTTTTAAAAAACTTTTTAGCTAAAAAGACGAGATTGATATTTGATATCATGCACGGGCTCGAGTTGGTTAATGTTTTTCTCACACTGCACTATTTACAACGGTTATGGAAAGGAATTATCGGGGTTTAAGTGCAAGAAATTGTTATCCATGAGTTAGGAAGTTAGAAGTGCCAATATCATCTTCAAATGCCTTGAAAAGAAAAGATAAAAAACATTTGTCATTTAATGTTTGCCAAATCGAAGGGAACATGACACCTGATTGCTTTGCTGACATCTCAAGAAAACACATCATGAGGCTTGTGTCCTGGAGACCATCTTTTCTGTTAGTGTTAGCTATTTGCTGACCACAATGACCAGACCATTATGCAGCCATATGGGACGGGGGTTTCTGGTTATTATTTCCAATGTTTGTCTCCAGTCCAGATCTCCTGCTCGATTAGCCTGCAAACCAACAATGACTCGAGGCTCAAGGAAATTGGTTAACTCCAGCACTCTCAAAGTGTTCATATTTTTATTAAGAGGATTCTAGACAGATGTTAGGCGTGGAGTGTTATATTCCCTCCCCTGTCTCGTGGAGGAAGGGCGAAGTTAGCCCCGGGGCCAATGCAGGACACGAAGCAAAGGAGCCGGGGGCCGCTCAATGACTGGGACTAGCGGGATACCCAGGTGGCTTGAAGGTGCCGTACTGCACCAGGGATTTGAACACAAATAACGCAAACGAAGGAGGTTATTATATTAGTTCCTGAGTTATAGAATAATGAGCTGAGTGGAAAATAATTTGCCACTTGATTTTACAATCAATTGTCCCAGAATAGAGTTGTAAATAGGCTCAACGTAATTATTGTGTTCAATGAGCTATAAAGCCCTTGTACAAATTGTATTAACTCGGTGGTAGTATCCTCACTCTGACGAGTTGGCTATGAGACGATGTGCACCCCGAGACGGTCTATTTTAACCAATAGTGTTATATAAGATAGCGATAATGTAAACGGGGATGTGGGGGGCTTCATTCCAATCTACAGGGACATACTTATTACATATACAGTTATAGATCAGCAATACTCTTGACATCATCGAGTGGATCAAACTCGTTGAGCTGTGACACGGTTGTAGGATGAGATCAGATTAAAATGAAATGGAAACCTCAGCCGAGACTACAGAATATAGTATCTGTCAATTGAGAGATATGAAACAATCCCAAAAATCAAATTGACTTTTCAAAACATGACCGATCTTTGACGTTACTGATTTTGTCGTTTATCGTTACATTTAGAATATTTACCTTTAAAACACTCTTTTCTGACATAATTTGTTATAGCAATAAATATTGCCTTTTGGGAAGAAAAAAACAACATTTTTTGAAAATTCTCGAATTTAAAATATGATAAATATGGATTAAATTCATACATACAGCCTGGAGAACATTGTATATTTTTAACTCATGCTTTAATGAGAGAATGAATCTTGTGAGCACTACTTTCAGATGCATAATAAATGCGCTTATATCTGAAAGACTGATTTCTTTGTCTTTAAATATTAAATCCAAACTGTAGACTGTCAAGCATGAAACGGCAAAGAATATGGAAACTTTTCTGAAATGCTCTTACTTGTTTGCTTATGTTGTATCAGTTGTATATGCTGAAAAATATATACTGTCCTTTATTTATATCATGACCATTATCAATGTATTATTTATTTAAATACAAAAAACTTTCTACCAGCTTAAGGAAAATAAGCCCGTTTCCAGCTTTGAATTAAACCATTACTTAGACCATGCTTTATAGTAAAAAAGAGCATGCATGTACGAGTAAACGAACATGAAACCCGCCAATAATCAAAGTGTAAAGACAAACGTTTAGATTTTATATAAATCTTGCTTTCCAGCTTTGAGGTATCTACCTAACAATACATGGCAGAAACTGACCAAAGCAACAACAACAAACAGCGAATTTCAAAGCACACAGAAATTGTATAAACTTTTTTCGATGTTTTTATCACCTTTTTTTCTTTCAAATTTAGATAATCGAAACGAATCAACCAACAGATCTACAAATATGTTTACACAGAACGCAACGTAAATTTTCGTTATTGTAGGTACATGGTCTTTATTATTAACAACAAATAATTTATTTATAAATGTTTATTTGTTGATGTTTGATCCGCCTCAGTTATATTGATGTACTGCATCAATAACTGAGTTTACACAATTAAGAAAACTGATCCATTCTTTTGGAAGTATCAATAGACAAATCAGTCGACTTTGAAGCCAGAGATTTAGATTTTTTCTTTACTTTGATTTAACACTGGAATTGTAATTTGGGCAGATATTATGTTAACTTGTTTTAACGCTAACATAGGTTATCAAGTGTAATTTATTATTTATATAAAGAGCAAATGTCGACATTTTATAAACTAATAATAACAATAAATATTCCAGTCAATAAAGAAATACTCTTGAATATTAATTTACACTTGAATTTTTCGTTTTTAGTATAATGTTTTAGCTACAAACACGATGTGACAGACAAACGAGCAACACATAGGGGGTCTAAACTTGATGATGTTTGAACGCCATTTTTTTTAAAACGTCACGTTGTTCCATTCTCCTTTCGTTTGGGAAATTAAAAAGGAAATCGGAAATAATTTCGTTCTTTATGAAATTAAATTTGATAAAGATGTATGGTTATTTTAATAACACACATAATTGAACCTTACGCAGAAGTACCCATATCGTACCAAGAATATTACTCTCATTAAAGGCGGAATGGACATTTAATCGAGCGATATTTAATTTTAAATTTAAATTTATTTATTTATTTTCTCGAGTTATATATTGACTTGGTAATATCATCTATTACTTTCAGTTATAACTTCAGATTTGTTCAATGAATGCATTATTGATTCTGTCCATCAGTTATGGATGTCTCTCCTGTCAAATTATATATCAGCAAAATCCCTTATTGTACATTTCACATATGGCAGATCGGGGGATTCAGTAATGAACATAGGAAGTACAATGTTACATTTAAGTCTATTGTCTGTTTCTGTATTTATTTAAAATATGTCTGTGGAAACATTATTTAAGATTTTTACATTCTCCGGAAAGGGAATATAGATTTGTAGATGACAAAGGAGGTTACTCAACTGACTTATGGAGCTCTGTTTATGTCAGACATATATACATTCAAACAAATATAAAAATATATATATCTACATATAATTTCTGTCATTTGTATAGGCATATGTCTGACATAAGCATCAAATGCAAAAAGGGTTTCTTTGCGCGAACTATAACTTTGACCCTATGCCTTATTTTTGAAAATCGGGATTCTGTGTTAAATTAGTCTTGCGGGATTGAAAATCCTTTGATATTTGAATCACTTGATATTATTTAAAACGCCATTTTACAGGATACGATCTAGGCTGTTTATACATATAAATAAATGCATAAATCTAACCAAACCCTCCTGTCTGCCATTGAGGGAAATTGACCCAAGATAAAGTTACGAGATTGATTATTTTGTATGGCGTGTATTTGTTGTAACTTGGTTATATGGTTACTGATTAAGACAGTTACTTTTCACGGATGACAGATGAAAGCTAGAACCCGCTGGACTACAAACAGGTTCAGGAAGCGTGGTACAATTCTACTTTGATGCAGCAACAGATAACAAAATAATTTTCTTAATCATATCCATAATTTAATCAAACCTTATCGTATACAAAGACTGAGCTAAGGAATGCAACATTAAAAAATCTAAATTCATGAAGCAGAGCATAGATGCGGAGTTTCAATCATTGGGCAAAAAATGTTAATTCGAACCTGTTTAACAATTGACACAGTTTTTGTTCGATCAATAATCAATTATATAGTTGTATTGACTTGAAAAAATCAGTCAGAAGGGATTTGGAAAATTAAATGAAATTCATTCGAAAGTGAAAGTCATTTGAAATTTATTTAAATCTTTATGTTTTATTTGCTTTTAGACAAACAAAATGATGATTTGATTTGGTTTTGGAGACGAACCAAGTCATATGTATCGTTTTAATCCTAAATCACAATTTCCAAAAACAGTCATCACCTTGGTGCACGCTTTGAAGTAAAAGTTTCTTTTACTATGTGATTTTTGTTTTGATCGGAACCATTTTGTATTTATTTAAACTTCTTGCCAAAGGAATTGTGTACAACACAGGCGGCGAAATATGTGTGGTTAATCATTGTCAGACTATTGTTATGAGTACGTTCTTTCTGGTGGTGATGGTCTAATGCTATATTGTCTTGTCATTAAATAGGAAAATCATGTCGTTTGTCGGCGATGATATCAGCCACACGACTGTTGGTTGATCAAAATGTCTTCGAATCGCGGTGTCAGCAACATCCAATCATTGGAGATTTCTGGAAAAGCAGCCATCCAATGAGGCTCGTGTTTATTAAGCACGTGAGAGCGGGAGTCTCAGAACAGAAGGGATAATTTGATTTGTCAAAAGTCGACAGTTAAGCACCAGTGATGAGAGAGTTTACAGTCAGTAGTGTCTTCAGATCACAGCTGATCACCTCGGTTTCTCTACCTCTGCTTTACTGAGGAATCTGTCAAAGGCAATACCCGATGTCAAAGATAAAAAGTGGACGTGTTTAGGGGGATACAATTCCAGATTCAACGCACGCCTTTGGTGAGTGTGAGGTTTAACATTGTTTTGTTTTGCTCAACCATTTCTGCCATATATGGATGCAGGCACTGCATGCTTGGCTTCAAGCACCAATTGATACAGCTTGTTTGCACATCGTTTTATAGTATCGGTTAATATCAGATAACATGCAGTTTTATTGTAATTAATATTTTATAGCCCTGTATACTGGTTTATTTGTCAAGTGTATTGGAATAAATAAAGACTTCCGTTTGGTATCAGAAATCAAATATGCTGTATCAAAGGTGACGCAAATGTTTGTCTTTTATAAGGATTTCAATAAAGAATTGTTTTAAAGAAATAATACCCTTTGGGACATAAACAATTTCCCTAAAGAAAATCCTATAGGAATGGATGCATGCATTTTTTATTACCCCAAAACTCATTTCAAATTTTATTGTTTTTATTAGAGACTTTTTCAATTTAGCTTGTAGTTGCTTTTTGTAACTAATATAATTTAACCAAAAGCTTATTGGTCGAACTACAAACGTGAGACTTTATTTGAAAAATAAACACATCTGTCGAAAATAATTTAATAGGTCATAAAATATTTAAAGAAATCTTAAATTATGATGCAAAATATTGTTATAAAAAAAAAAACTTATTTACTGATTTGCCAAATTATTTGATAATTATCTTGACGTTGAGATGTACGGTTGGTATAATTTGTCTGATGTTTATAATGGTACGGGGTAGTGTTGTGATATTAATGTGACAGGCTAACTGCATCCCAATGGCTCACACGTGGATAGCCAAACAGCATCACCCCGGTCTACATATTAATTATTAAAAATAAGTTCAAGATTAAACATTATGGTGCAGTGTTCTCCTTGGGGAGGTGGCTTTAAAGAGAGTAATGAGTTCTCGTTTAAATCAACCCCTGCTCCTCATTTATTACCAATGGCTTCGTCCAGTAATCCCCACTGAGTCCTGCATTTGTTTCGTGGAGGAATATAAGGACTGTACTAAATACAGGGAATCGGCGCTAACCCAGACACAGCTAACATTGTCACGGCACATATACGATAACATTCATGTGCAAAGCATCGCAACTATAAAATCTTAATACTGGCACAACAATGACATGACTGATGAGAAATGTAACAATATTTTTGATAAAATAAGCAAAACGGAAAAAGTCCATAGCTTTAACTTTTCATCAAATATATTACCATTATAAAGGATACAGAAGTTTTAATTTAGTTTTATCCGAAGGGAAATTCTAACTTAAATAAAAAATGCTAAAGAAAGTTTTGAGGAACTCATTTTTAAGCAATAAAGCCTTGGCGATACAGGTTTGGAATCAAAATTGAAAAGGTGAATACTGATATTGCATGTCAGAACAGAAGTCAAGATAGTGGGATATTATTGGATTGCGAGGTGTCTTTAGTATTTTTCTCAATTAGTGCAAACAGTTTTTATTTCTCTAAGGAAATGAGGGTAGTTCTGCCAAAGAGTTTATAAATCTGCCTTAATTTTCGTGTCACTCCAGTGGTACTGCGTGTCCGCTGGAAAGGGGAAAAACAAAATACACAAAAACGATTTAACATTTATCACAAAGAAAATCTGTTGAATGCATGTCGGCTGTTTTCCGGCCTGCCGCCCTTAACATTTCCGGTGGCGTCTTATGCTAAGTTAGGAATTCGACGGTGTCAATGAAAATATGGTTCTCTGAGTAGAAAACTTCTCTTTGTTAACGTAACATTGCAGCATTCTGCCAGAAGAGCAGGTTACAGGGTGCATTACTTCCATACAGCTATTTCCGACAGAGAAACCTTTGGGCAGGATGGGACAGTTACCGGTCTGATTGTTTCACTGACAACCGAGTGAAAGTTTTCTCGATTTAAGTAAAATATGCTACTAGATTCGATAGATTTTAAGCCATGCAAATTAGCAAACCTAACGAAGACGATGATACAAAGTGATGTAACATCTAAGCAGTAGAAGTTAACCAAGACATTTATATTTTCGTTTTATTTATTCCAGAAAGTTTGGGGAAGACGGATGAACTGAGAAAACAGAGCTGCTTATCCTTCTTTGAAGTGGACAATTTGAAAATCTCCTTGGACCTGGATGTTTCTGAAATCGTAACTTAAGTGGACGTTTCAAACACTGTGTATTTGAATCTGGAGTCGGGCAGTTATATATACTCTGTTTCTCATTTGTACAACATCCTAGTTTTGTAAGGAAAATCGTAGAACAAGTGGATTTTTTTGACAAACATATTCCGTCACTTGAAACAATGTTTTGTTTCCATTATCCACCTCTTCTTCATCCCTCGCCTCGTTTTGGACCAGATTACTGTGCGACACCCCACTCATGTGAGTATACAGCTAGTTTATTGTTGTCGGGGGGAAGGCTTCACACGTTTGGTAGCATAATAATGAACTTTTATAATTGCATGTATAACGGTCCAGAAGGAACGACTCACTACTTTTTGTCTTAAATTGAAGTCATCACTTAACTGTAGATTGAAACAGTATATGCATGGCATATTCTTCAAGACTAATCCGAAAAATACGGCTTATCAGTTTTGCATATAAGAAAACTGGTTCAAGGTTCAGATACTTAAAGATGTTTACGGTAGATATAACTGAGAAATTCAATCAATTTGAAATCAGTAGAATGCATTGTTAAGTTTTGAAATGGGCTATACGTTTCCACCTAAAAATCAGAGACGATATCACGTTTAAAGGATCGTGGCAATGAGCGATGGAACTATTTGGGTGATGTGGTGCAATACATGGTGTCTTCATAGGACAATGGTGTTGGCAGGCTAAAGTTCTAAGATTATTTCATCGACACCGTAGCACCGTGTCCCTGCTTAACATACACCGTGTTCCTTAAAACTAAACTAGATTTTTGTATGGATATCTAGTTGTTGGTGGGGCAATGGAGAATTCGTGTCCTTGCGCAAGCTGATAACGATTTAAAGAGGACAAGTCATCATAGGCCCTTCTGTCTTTTACTGAGCGGGCCGCCTATAAAATAGATTTTGTTTAGGCTATATTTGTGATAAGAGCCTGCTCATACTTACATCTCGGGCGCCTACAGTATACCTGGGGCCCTGTCAATTTGCAGATTATGGATACCCTTATGGTCAAATGTTATCACCATTCTACCGTCCACATAATCACTTTGCAAACATACACATAGAAAATCGCATATAGAAATTTTCGTCTCAAAGTTTTCCTTTTTAAATTTTTTTATTTTTTTTTTCACGGATTATCCTGATAACATGTTTTAAAACGAAATCTTATGACAGGATGACGAACAGTGTAGTAATTTATGTTCAGATTATAGCTTTGTGTTATTTTAACACTTACAAACACATTAGGCTAAACGTCGTGGAAGAAAAGAATTCCCAAACCAGCAGCTATATGTGTATTTTTTCACGCAGGGCCGAACACTATGAGCTCAACAAAGCCGTCCCTTTATTGTTTTCAATCACACATTTAGTATTATATCCAAGAATGAAAATAATACATAGAGAATTTATTTGATCATAGACATCTGCAATAAACAGCTTTGTTTGGTTTTAATCCCATTGAATATTAAAGTTAATGCTTATTCATTAGATTTGATTTTTATGGAATTCTCTCATTTTGTATTATCTAATTTAAAAGTACATTTGGTCTTGTATGGCCACATATGCCTATATAGTGTGAGGTGTTTACGTTGATACAAATTAAAACGGAAAAAGAACTGTTCAAACTGTAAAACTATCGAAAACATCTGAAAGCAATCTAATTTAAGAACCAGCGGAACTGTAATTTAATTAAACCATAATCAAGAAATAGTCCTGGCCCGTTCAGCTGTTCTTCTCTCAAGAGAAAGGTGGTTTTGGTGGGCGTGCCCCTCGTAAGCCACCCACTGCTTCCCCTGGAGCAAAGGGTGCTCTGACTCTCGTCAAATAAACTCACTAATACCACCATTTCTCAAGAGATAATGAGATAGAAGGAAGCCAGTGCTGATTTAATTACCCACAGTTATATGGTACTTAATAGTGATTTGTCCTGTGCGAGTTGACTGACTCTTCTCTGACCAGATTAATAAAACAACTGTGTAATCTGATTATAAACTTCGTCTCTTTAACAGATAGAGCAGCATTGAAATACTTTACTGGCTTCTCCCGTCAAAACCACACTAATCATGTCTAACACCTGTATAAATAGGATCATAAATTTGATGTTTTTGGAGTTTATTGATGCGCATCAATTAGTGAGCATTTGATTTTCATCCATGGGTAGGACATGATTAAAGTTCTGGAAAACAAATTGATTAATTCATCATCAATTCTAAAAGAATTATACCTCAATTCACCTGTGTCCTTTATTTATGGTATTAACATGAAGCAGCAGTTGATTAAGACGTTTCTGAAGTATGGTCTGATAATAAGCTTAGCCTCGTCCACTCTGAAGAAGATCCAATGTATCACTCGGTTAACTACTGGGCTATGTTGATTAGTATTTAACATATATTAGCATTAGAAACCAAAATGACATAACGAAGGAAACATCAATGGAGATACAGGTAGCAATCGGACAAGCGAGTCCTGGTTACGATGAAACGGATACGGGTGGTTAGGGTGTTAGCTCTTGAATTTGTGTACGGACAGGTTTGATGTATCCAAACGTCTTCCAACCGTAATGAGGGTTGAACTTATATTTTTGAAGTTGTAACGTTTTTTTCACATAACAAAAATACATTATGTTACATAAGAACCGCTGACGGGCTTCCTGTACCCTGATATATACTCCCAGGGGATATCAGGAAGCCGATTTATTGTAGCGTTCTGTTATGTGTCCTATCCTTGTCCTGTTGTTACCAGTGTAAGCTGGTTTCTTGCACCCCTTTGTCTGGAACACCGCCATATAACCGAAACGACCTTAAGTATGGCGTAAAACCCAAATTAAACAAACAAACAAACAAACAAATAATACATAACAATTATACTATACATTTACTGGCAGACTTTTGATCCAACGTTGCATTGGCACACTTTGAAAAACAAACATAGTTCCTGCGTCGAAACAAGATAACAATTTTTTTGTATAAAATAAAACACTTACCTTCGCTATTAAAATTAAAACGGGGCTTTATAGTGTTTAAAACTTGATATGACTACACGATATGACATGTTTTATGAACAGTAACATTATTCTATGTTTTCTTTATTACAGACAACAGTTATGGATTACATAGCGATCTCCACGACGACATGTTCGCCAGACGTAAACAACGGAGAAATAGAACTACTTTCACCCTCCAACAGGTACGCCTGATTTTTTTTCTTTCACCAAAATATAATAAATATCGTTTTGTAGATAAGTAATAGAAGTTCAATAGAATAAATAATGGCACGAAATACCCTCACATCAGCATTTCCATATGGAAAATATATTGATGTCCGTTGATTTTTGTCATGTGTTTCCTTCAATTTTTAAATCGAAGTTAAGGTTATAAGTTCCGAAATGAAACACCGAATGATTTTACAGCTAACACAGCTTTTCGGTATATATAGTACTATTTGTACTACATTTCGAGTGAACAAATGGGAGATCCCTTCTGATGAAAGAAACTGGTTTTAATTTAGATAAGTATACTGTATTCTATCGTTACTTTCTAAGTTTTACAATTCGAAGTTATGGTTATAAGTTCCGAAATGAAACGCCGAATGATTTAACAGCTAATGCTGCTTTTAGGTATACTACTTGCACAATGTACATACTTTTAGAACATTTCGAGCGCACTAAGGGCAGATTCCTTGGGTGGAAAGAAACAAAAAAAAAGATAAAGAAAAACATTGGAAAAATACATTTATTAAGATATCACTTATTCTGCTTTCCTAATAGTTAGAGGAGTTGGAGAAGGTGTTTGCTCAGACACATTACCCAGATGTGTTTACGCGAGAAGAATTAGCAATGCGTATAAATCTGACTGAAGCACGTGTTCAGGTATGTTGTCATTTTCTAATCTTTTCCAAAATTCATGAAAATGATATGCATGTAATTCTCATTTCATAACAGATCCATTTCAAAACTTCACAAATTTAAACTAATAACAAAAGAAAAACAAATGTTGAGCTTTTTTTTATTCTTTCTTTTGTACCGTTTCATTAGGCCTATAATAATACCTCTTGGGTTCATTTCTAAAACATCAAAAACATGGATGTAAATTTCTTGTAATTTTGGTTTTTGGCGTTTTGTAATTTTTTGTTTTATTATGTATAACTATAAACCATTTCCTCTATTAACGTTTTACCTCCAAAATAATGTGTATCTTCTCATCTAAGTCCAATTCAATTTCTTTGTTGCGGACACCCATTGTTATATGACATTTACAGATTAACAGACGTACACTCTAAAAAGAGTTATTTAGTCTCTTTCCATTTCTTAAATAGATTCAATTATGAAATCTGAGTTTGTAGTACTCTGGTAGCCAATGTCAGTTGTCATCACTACATTTTTCAACTGTTCGTAATTCCACATACAATCGCGTTGATGTAAAAATAATTACTCAAGGTTTTTTTTAGTCATTCTCTTAATAAATTTCATTAATGTCTTGCGGAGTTGCTAATGTAAAAGGCCATCTTATTGGTCTAAATCAAACCAGGATTTATATTCTACGAGTCTCTTAACGTTTTGTGCTTGACGTATTCCCCGTTGTTCAGGGATGTTGAGGTGGGTAGGTGACTTCTTGTTCGTGTGTCTAGAGAGGAGTCTTGGTAAACCATGTACAGAATTGTTCTTGAAAAGACTAATTAATGGGAGCCGCTTGGAGTATAACGCCCAGTGTTGCTCGCCCTTTGAGCCCCACTGACTGCCCCTCAATCCGTATCAACCTAATCCTTCCGCCTTTGTGAAACGTTTACAATACTAAGAGCTAATATGTCTCCGGATTTTTTGTATCCACAAAGTGAGAGAAAGGACACTAGAGCGACCGTCCTCTCACCGCGGCAATCCTCCATTAAAAGCTTATTGTTGAAGGAGATTTAGTGGAAATCAGACAGTGCGGCCAGCCAGCCAAACAAATAGCATTAGGTGTCTCAGAGATGTCATGTTAATTCCCTAATGCTCCCTTAATGACTTTGCTTCTACGGCAAGCCAGAGCGCCGTCAGAAATCCGTAATTTAATAGCTTTGCATAATATAATAAACTTGTTTCTCTATTAAATTCCGGACTGAATCAAATCTAATCGAACCAACACTGGAATATAGGCTTCTAGATTAGAGGCCTAATTGCTAGAAAATAGAGTCTTAAATAGAAGTAACTCGAGTTAATTCACAAGATAGAGACTTGTGCCTCTTAGCGATATTTCATTAGAGCCGTGTATTGTGGAAGAGAAAATAAGTTAGCGGCGGTCTTCTCGGCCACAGACTCTGAAAAATACAGCTCTGGATAATTGTTCTATTGTAACAGTATGGCTGATATAATGGACAGTAACATGAATGTATTTGCCCGGACATACCCGCTTTGTATACATATTGTAGTATTTGGTTCGGCTTAACTGTCAAGTAGATGGACAAATTGCGGATTCTATTAACTATATTACACTTAATTTGTTAACAAAAGTTGTGTATTGATGAGGCTGGTTTCTGATTGACGAGCACTCAGATGGAAATCAATAAACACACAGAGGTAGAGGCCGGTAATAAGCTGTTACAAACTAGATTAGTCACGATTATTGCCATACAAACTGAACACGCCATTATGTTTACATTGATCAGATACTACCTGTTCTATCACCCCTCTTACATATTAACAGGTTTCAAAAGCTGTCAACCCTAAGTGAATTGGCTGGATACATAGAATTAATTTCGGGGATATAATAAATGTCACGTGACACGATGACGTTAGTCTAAAAATGATACAGATTTAAAATACCCCGCACCTGCAGTGATTACCAGCTTAGGTCATGAACGGAATTATATAAATGATTTTATAAATACAAATATGTTTTTTTTTCTCAAAAAGCCTATATATCGAAAATGAGCTTTATATATATTACACAATCCCTGATAGTTGTTTTCGTTATAACATGCTTATTCTGCAGCTTTTGTGATAATCAGTGAAATCAGAAATTGTCAAAAGTGAAAACGTGACAAAAGGCATCATTAACTAGACGACAAAAAGTGTTTATAGAGTCACGGGAAGTATAACAAAGCAATGGAAACTGTTTTGTTGATTTATACAATCGCTAACAACAACTTTTGTCTCTAACAGGTCTGGTTTCAAAATCGCAGAGCAAAATGGAGGAAAAGTGAGCGATTTTCTCAGCAGCAGAATCCCCAGCATCCACAGCAGTTTTCTCAGAAAGGCAGCTCTGGTGAAGACAAGTCTGATGGAGATATACAGATTGATGCCGTTGACATAGAGGAGGAAAAACCCTTGGACGTCACCTCAGAGTATTTTGAAGACACGGAAACACCAAGGTCAGCAAAGGTCAAACAGAACTGTAACAAGGCAGAGATAGACATGATTGCCAAATCCAATCATTTCCAGTCTCAATCAGAGGACAGACTGCAAATCGCGAGACAAAGCTCCCCGGCTCTATCGGACAGTTCCGTTGACAGTTGTGATAAAGTTAGCCTTTGTGAAGAAAGCCGTCATCAAGAAAGTCAACAAGCTGTTAAACAAGAACTACACCTGAGCCCAAGAGAGAACCAATCACCGTCACCTAAGGACTTGAGCGTAGACGAGGCGACAAACAGCCACACAGAGTTAAACATCCCCTCCCCGGGTACCTCAACCTCCAGTCCGGACAGCAAGGACAATCCCCACGCTATGACCATGAGACCACTACAGCTCCTGCTACAAGGCGCCTCCCCGGCTCAGCCAACTCCTCTTTTCCCACCATTCCTAGACCGGTAAGACATGGCTATAATTACAAGGAAACTGCAAAAAAAAAAATATATATATGATCAGTTGTTATCATAAAAATGTCTCAATGACTCAACTAATATGACGATAGTTGAATAAATATTCGTAATATTTAGACGAAAAAGATACGAATTTTACTAATTAACAAAATTGAGTTCTTAAACGTCTATTACATTTCAAAACCATTACAACGTTCCCTGATCTTGTTTCTTTCAGAAGTTGTCAGAGGCCGCCATTAGACTCCCTGTTCTCGGGCCGACCTCTGTGGTCATATTTCCAACAACCAGGATTTAAAGGTACACCTAAACTTGAGTGCCACATGAAAAACATATCTTTCTTTCTCGTAAAGGAAAATGCAAGCTTTGATTTCCATTAAACCAACGAATATCAAAATTCAGAAATATACGAAAAAGTAGTACGCTATTAAGCCACAAATAAACTTCCCATGCACCCTATCACAATGTCATTGAATTTGTATAAGAACGCAAGCTTTCTATGAGATCGTTTTCTTAACTAGTCTGTGCGTAAATAAGTACGTCACTGTAAGGAAATTTGGAAGGATAAACAATTAAGTTTTGACAAGCAGAAAAGCTTGGCAAATTTTCCATTTCCTTTTTGAAAACTTAATCATTATATGGTTATATTTTGACAGGATGTTTCCCATTTTGTCCATGTTGCCGGCCAAACAATCAGCTTCGTTCCCTGTTCGCACCACAAGACCAACGATCGTTCAGTGTCGCTGAATTACGGAGGAGAGCTCGGGAACATTCGGAAACACTCGGAGTTGATCTACCATCTAGTGTTAGCACTAAATAGGAAACGCGAGATTGCTTATAAAGGATATGGTTTACGGCTTTAAAATTTTAATAGGCAGTGGTCGCAGTGCTAAATGTTTTATTACTCTGAAAAAAAAAATAAAATGTTTTGTTTGTGGAGATCTTTTGTAAATTAAAATGTATATTCCTTATGGTGGCAACGTTGTTATATAAGTTTTTGTAACTGTACTTTCGAAAGTAAGCGTCAAATAATTGGTTCATATGATTGAGGTTGTTATTCCAATAGTTTGTATAATTGCTTGTCCACACAATATGTTCGAACTTTTAAACTCAAGGAGGATAAGTATATACGCATTTACTAGCTCCTCAAGGCTGTCTTTTAAAACTTTGCATTCAGATTTCGATTTTTTTAAATCCTTACTTAATCTGCTGTACTTTAGCAACCATTTCATTCTTAAACAAGTGCTATTTTATCAATCGTCCTATCTGTAAACCAAATTTGTTGATATTGTTCTCGTGGTTGGGCTGAATACAACGGCTATACATTTAATAGAGTTTATCATTCCATTAGTTAATGAGCTATTCAATTAACACTAAATGGTGGCATATATTGTACATGGCTGTATATAGATGTATGAATAATTTATTGATCCGTTTTCTGTACAGTGATGTGATTAAACTAATAAAGATCTATTTGGAAGTCATCCTGGTTTTGTTTAGGTTCGCCGCTTTATCTCAACAATGGTGTTTGTAATTGATTGATTGGAGCTTGACCGGTATGATTGTCAATAGAGACAATGTTTACCAGCAGCACTGATTGGTTACTCTGTTATCCTCTCTCCGCTTCAGTGTCTCTGAATGTTCTTCTAGAAGGCGTCATGGAGAATTATCCTTGACTGAAAATTCTACAAGTATAACATTGTGTACAACACCTTCAAATACGTTATAAGAAAACAGGTCAAATTGAATGTAAGAAAAAAGGTACTCTATTGGGCAACCATTACAACACAATACAACAACTATCGCTTGTACAACTGATGCCATCAGCCTGTTTTTATTTTCAAAGAACTGGTGAATGGGTTAATTTAATACACATTTCCCGGTTCAAGTTGATCGCATTAAGCTTTTCACGACTATGACTGTCTCATTACTCATTAGTGTGACGCATTCTCGAGAAATTATTAAAACTCATAGATACATAGATAAGTGGCAGTCTGTAATGCTAGCATCACTTTGGCCACCCGGATGTGATTGGCTCCCAGTAGAAAAGTAAAGGAAAATGTGAACCACTTTGTTTTCAAGTGATATTATATAGAAGAAAAATAATGCAGGTTTAGATTGGGAAGTGTGGTACACATTATTGACAGTCCAAAAATATATGGCCTGTAACAATGAGACGAAACCATTACTGCTCTTCTATGCTTCGAGGCACAATAATTACTGTTTGTTTGTTTGAGTTGTTAAGTTTTACTTTGTGTTATTTCATAAATATGTACAATCTGGGAAGAAAACCACCATCGATTCCCCAGGCAACAAACAAACACAAACCTGGACATAAACGGCTTTAAATATCAACCCACAAATAGCTTCCTGTTTCCATTTATACCTCCGAGAGCACCAGTGCACGGAAAGCTCCCGCAACGACTCGCAGAGTTTCTTTTAAAGAACATAATTTAACACAAGACCACAAATAATTTAAAGTAACAACATGACGGTCCTCTGATCTTTTGCTAGCTGTTATGTGAGCGAATACCGGAAATCCATGTACCATTACTCTTAGATTCGTTTATCTGGATAGATGTTCACATGCATAGACACATGCAATTGATTTGTTTATCTGGATAGATGTTCACATGCATAGACATATACAATTGATTTGTTTATCTGGATAGATGTTAACATGCATAGACACATACAATTGATTGGTTTATCTGGATAGATGTTCACATGCATAGACACATACAATTGATTGGTTTATCTGGATAGATGTTAACATGCATAG
>JAVFBZ010137495.1:3463-16973 GCA_032466195.1 Katharina tunicata
CCATTGGACAGCGCTCAATCATACCAGTGTAAAAAACTTTAGATACGGTGCAAACACCCTTCAAACAAACCATTAAACCATTTTTTTTTATAGTCTGAAAGAATAAACTAGTCACAGGGTGTATGTAGATTGTCAACATCTTTTATATTTTATTACTGCGGATTTTTTTAGACATTTATAAGAGTCTTTAACAATATTTTATATAGGCTACTAACATGAATCTTATGTTTTTATATGTGCTGTGTTTTTTATGATCAATAAAGTTGAAGCTTTAGCAGCATGAAATCTTTGTATTTATATGTGGTCTAAATGACAGCCAGAAATCGCGTTCTCCTATTCGGCATGTTCTTTCAAGTTTATGTTTAGTTAACTCTATGATGTTGTTGTAAATGATCATTGTTCCCCTACTTTCACATTATTAAGTCACAATATTCAACGAAAACTTCGTGATGTTTTCGCTAGGTTTGGTTATAGCAACACTGTAAGCGCAAAGTCGTCATTATACAGGTGAAATACCCTTGGGCACAACTACACACCAACGAAACAAGTAATAAACATAATATCAATAAAGGATGCTTAAAAATATATAATTGCCTACATTATTTTTCCCAGCTGGATTTATACACGTCGAGTTTATCTATATATACTGCGGTTGCAAGTTGACCACGTGATATATTTCAGCCAATGAATGATTAGAAAAGGTATAATCATCACGTCATAATAAATATTTATATTTTGCACAGTCAGACAAGACTTTATGTAAATGTCAAGGAAACACACCAAAGTGTATGTTCTTTAAAAATGTATTGTTGTTTTCTCTTAAGAATATTATCACAAAGAGATACGCTAATAGTTAACCGTGGTCTTGTTATTTGTTCGATAAAGCTTATATTAATATTATAATAATAGTCTAGATCTATCTGACTATATTACATGATCGGCATAAATAAACCATTTTGGAATACAACACAAATGAATGTAAATTTGAAATGTGTTAAAATGACAAAGTTTTTATTGACGATGCTCTATTCCAAAGTGTTAGTGCCAATAAAATTACTATTCGAAAAATATAACCATATACATGTATACAATAAGTAGTCTATTCTGAAATGACATTTTGTCAGTTAACTAGAGGCATGTCAAATCAGTACGGTATATAAAGGTACACCAGGCGAGGGTTTTAACTTCCAATAATTGAGTCGCTTTTCTATTTTGATCACTCTATTAATTGAAATATATGAAAGAGGTGTGCGTAATTTCATTTGAAAATAGCGAAAACATTTTCCCCTTAATTTAATGTGGCTTGTACAAATACAATATGCTTACAGTTCACTTACAGAATCATTTAACAATACCTTTTATTTAAATAAATAGTGACCCGTTTTGGAGAGTTTACGTCATATATACTTTCATTATATATTTTTGTATAAATGTAGAGAAAGAAAATTGTGCTTGCCTCCACCGGGATTCGAACTCGGGTCTCTGGCTAGCAGGGCCAACGCTCTAACCGACTAAGCTACAGAGGCTCACGGTATAAGTGTACATATAATTAAACAATTACATCCATCAAAGTGTTTGGATCATTTGTCTCATACCTGGTCGAAGATCTGCCATCACCCGCTTTGTAAAAATTGAGAGGTACGAGGGTTTTGTTAATAAGAGTTAATATGACACCTAGCCTAAAAGGCGTATATATAGCGCTACACAGAGTAAGTTTGGTATTTGAAAGACTTTAAGATCGGAATTTAAAACAAAATGCACAAGTGAGATGAAAAAATATAACAACAAAGACACCGGGTATTAGGAGTGCGATGAAATATTTTGTTGTAGCTTAGAAAGTTGCCATCAACAATATTTCGGTTGTGTTTCTCAGATTTATTAGATTCTAGTGGATTCTATTCCTACAAGGGTTTCGGCCTGCAAAACTATCGGAACTAGGATATGTTCAATCTAAGACCTAGTGTTACATACATCCTCCAAGAACCAGCAAAGTTTCGGTGTATATTCCGCCAACCATCATCATTTATGATGGTTGGTTGAATATACTGAAACGTTGAGACAAAATTAATTTAGTATCTGTCTTCGTGGCAATTACTTTAGAGAACTGGAATTGTATGTATTTAAATTGAGAACATGGATAAACAATGGGTAAATTTGGACACTCTTTATACATATAGAAAAACAACTTAAAATCATAAAGTTAAGCTTCAAATCCCATTATAAAGTGGACGTATGTATAAGTAAAGTTTGTCCTTGTTGAATTATCTTGTTTTGGGATTATAATTTTTAACAAAATATCTTATTTCAATATGAGATCAGGCCAATACTCTAATCGCCAGCAATTAAGGCCGACCTTAACATTCCAACACCGTCCCACCCAATTAATACAGTCTCATCATCCCCACTAATTAGTTAAAAGGGAATTTAAAGTCGATTAAAATATTGTTATTGGACAGAAAAATGAGCTTTCTTATTCCGACTTCTATTGATCATAACGACACCAACAATGATAGCCAACACTAAAGCTGCAAGAAGGGCGACAACAACAGCGAGTCCAATAATGGTGGATTCCGCACCAGCGGCGTCTAACGAAAATCTATCAACAAAAGATGCTGATTTAGGGGCAACATCAGGTTTATTCACTTTATCTTCCTCGGGTTTTTCAGTGATCGAGTTATCCTTCTCTTTTGGGAGAATAGCAGGCATAAAGTCCAACCAGAATTCCGCTCGCCTGGTAAAAAGCCCCGTACTGATTGAAGTAGACGACATTTGTGTGGAGAGCTTGAGGAATGTCTGGTTCGATTGGTTAAACTTGGGCCAAGTGACAGGAATATTGGTGTCCGGTTTGTTCGGTGACCTACAAAAAAAAATACATATTGTTAAATCATGCTAATAATACTTTTAATTATCGGGGGAAAATAGTTCTTCTAATAATATAATTACTGTCATGTTTTGGATGATTTTTGCTTGATGTCTGTCTTGAATGTGGATATAGAACAAATGTCGGGTATCAGTCCCTGTGTGTACTATACAATGAGGAGTAGAATTCGTTAAGTTTAATCCGATTTTTATAGCGAAATAAAAGCAAAGAACGATTATAAAGGGTTTTAATGTAACCGAAAAACTGTATAGATCAAATTGACACAATTGTGCTCGTCTACACCGACTAAGAAAGTGCTAATGCGTTCACGCATCGGCAGTATACGTATACATTTTTGATGCAATTAGCGCAAGACATATTTGCACATTAACTTATCATCAAAGAGTTCGTATAATTTCCCTAGAAAAATTAGAACTTACACAATTTAAAAAAAAGGGACAAACCGCGTGTTACGTTTAAACATCAAATATATATATGGACATAATGACCATCCCGTATCCGCATATTCAAGCAGCATTTACCTGACAGAGGTTTGGTCAAAGGGAACCGTATTGTATGCAGGCCTAATTATATTTATTACCAGTGTTTGTCTTCACACACTTACCCAGATTTCGCCATATTGCTCCAAAACCTGATGACGTCTTGCGAGAATTTGAACTCCTCTGCGGTGTAGTTGAGAGGCTGGCTTCCAGTGAAGGGAACGAATCCAAACACGTAGGGTACATCGCCACCATGAGGTGTCCCTGTCACCACGGGATTGGTGTTGTAGGAAATCTTGTGATCAAACAGATAGACGTAGGTTTTCCCTTTCCTATCGCCAGACGAATGGATCAAAGCATGCATTGTTATTGGTGATAAGAACGTAGCGTCAGAATAAGTACTGAACCAGTCTGAATTGGAAACAGATGATCCGTTTTCCAAATCTGACAATGATTCGTACATATAGCGCGTGGCCAAGCTTGTCTCTTTGGTCGAGAGTCCGAATTTCTGTTCTGCAATCGCTGGAACAAATTTGTCTTCATAAAATGACCTTGGAACGCCAGACACTGGGTCAAGGTTTTTAACACCGTTGGCATTGGCTAACAAGGAGACCAGGGATCCTTCATCGTTGGTCATCCCCAGGAGCAAGTCTATATCAAAGAAGCCGATGTCCGACAAATAGGAACTGTTAGTGATAAGCATATTCGGATTTTCTGGAATAAAATCGCCGTCAACTGAAGGTACCCATGTGAAGTCTAATACTGCCATTCCAATATCTGAGTTCATATTACCAGAAGCAGTTGTTAATTCTTCTGCCGTTTTGGACCTTAGGCATGTCATGACAGTGTCCATGTCGACTTGATCGTTCTCCTTGCATCCGGATTTCGTGGCAAACTCCAAGGCGTATTTTCTGGGGTTTCTATTAAATGCAAATGGGGCAATAGCTGTTCCACTCTGAAGAATCATCGTTTGGAAGAGGTTTTGGCTATGCTTAGTCAAGGTGTGGTAAGCTGCCGCGGCGGCTCCAGCAGATTCGCCCATCAGAGTGATTCGAGCTGGGTCACCTCCAAAACTCTTTATGTTCTTCTTCACCCAATGTAAAGCCATATTTTGATCCCATAATCCAAAGTTGCCTCGACTATGATCATCTTCTGTGTTCAAATATCCAAGCACACCAAGTCTGCAAGAAAAGAACATATATGAATCATTTAAAAGTTTGTTATCGACATGAATTCTCTATTAGTATATGATGAATATCCCATAAGTCTGGCTTCCGATCCACTTAGCCACTTATACACTGACTTATATGGTGAAGAAAATTGCACACTAACCCACATGTTCTTGTTTCGTCCTAGGAGATGTGTTTGTCTGGGTTTTTTGTGTTTAGCGTCATTTGTTTGTTTGATTGGTGTTTAACGTCGCACTCAAAAGTATTTCACCTATATGACGACTTATTATTAATTATTAATTTGCGTTGCCGGTGTATGGTAAAAACCACCCCACTGTAAAACTACCTTTTTATGCCTAAGGTCCACATGGGGGATCCAACCTATTCCGGGTACAGTGAATGTGGCTCCGTAGTCCAACACTCAACCACGAAGTCACGGCGCGGCCCCGTTTAGCGTCGTAATCATGAGTATTTTACTTATATGATGAATTATAGCGTTGTTGACAGTGGAAACCCGAGAAAGAAAGTCATTTTTTGAGAAAAAAAACGCGATCTCCGCAGCCACGGGAAAACAATGGGGATTCGAACCTATACCGATTAGGCTGAAGCGAATGGGGTTTGTCAATCCAACTCTCAAACCAATTGAGTATCATCCCATGAGAGATACCAGTATAAGATAAATGTGTTAAGCCCAGGCACTATTCTTATAATAACACAGTTTGCACTCATTGACCTGGACGTGGCATGTAGGCGATCTACCCGGAAATAGGCCAGTGTCATTAATCTCGAACTCTGATTTGCGCATCATTCCGCGGCTCAATCCTGATTGGATGCTTCACTCCAGCAGGTTATCGATCGCTTTACTTGCACTGACCTGTTTCTGAAGTCAGTATAACGACACCGTGGAACCGGATCTGAAGATGCCTTTTTCCCTTACAAATAATTCTACGACAACAACGTTTCGGCAAGTCATGCTATGTAATAATACCTTTAGAGGATTCCTGTTCTGAGGCATCTATTTGTTATCTGCGTTAACAGTAGTCGTATCCGGGTTCACACAAGCCGATTGTCGGTAATGCGGTTTTCGCTTGAAGCTTGTTTAAACGGTCCTACCAGTCAGTTAGGAATGTGTGTTAAGTTTGTCCTCACTTTATTTTTATGCTGAACGGATGAAAAGACTTAATCCCAAACGAACTTAGATTATCCAATAATTTTTAAATCAAATCAACGGAGACGCATTTAATATATATAACAGAAAAAATAAGTTTTGTGACCGTAAAAAAACATTTTGCTGGTTAGAGCTACGGAACACAGTATTTATGGTTATTGCAAACCTGAGAAATAATTCCAGTTTTGATACGAAATCTGCTGAATAGCGTACCTCCACTGCACGTTGAATAAAAGACGATACGAACATCTATATTTCTGCCTTAAAGTAATGCATCTGTTTAATATAAACTACTAACATCTTACATCCACTGGTTAAAATCTCGTTCAAATGAGATATGACTGCAATTGCGTCACCTCTGATTATCGGCTTTAGTGTAATGACAGACCCTTGTTTAGCCCGTCAGCGGTATATTTACCGCTGCAGGCAATACTTGTATCGCATGTAGATAAACGTATCTTATAGGCGACAAATGCATTCCGCGTCAATAAAAATCGACATTGAGCTGGTAACAACAAAGAAAACGAAGAAATAAAATAGAACTATTTCGCATAACAATAGGCCTAAATTACCAATGCAACCAGAGAATAAAGTCACGTTAAAGAATTTAAATTTGTTCATAGGTTGAGTAATTAGGTCAAGCTTCAGCAGCCTCGCTGTAACGTTCACAGCTATATTCAAAATGCCTTGTCATTACATACAAGGTCCGTTACCGAAGTGAATCAATGGACCGTTTAATACAAATGGTGCAACCTATCAAAATCTCACATCCTCAAAAAAATAATATCCTTGATTTCCGGATACAGTCTAGACAATACCTGTCTCGCTTAACAGTATTTCACTGTTGAGTGCCAATTAAGCTTATGTATCTGCTATAATGCCAACCGGACACAAGCATTTAGGCATTTGTAGCTTTATATACACATCTATCGGCCAAAATAAAGTGTGATCAAAACTTATATATTCTATTTTGTATTTTGTTTAATATTTTTATTTTATATTTGATTTAAATATAATTTTAAAAAGTAGTATTTCATATTTAGCTTATATTTAAATTTTAATATATTTTTGCGGTATTATCCTGCTGATATGACATCACATTGAACTTTAGCCGTTTCAAAAAGTTGTCCGTCATGTTGATATGAGGCCTACAACTCATATTGATAAATCCGATCTATTCTTCATAACTTCAGAAGTCGCCACAGAGGCTGTAAACCGGTTGATGTAAACAGTTACACTTGTTTTAGGCAGTCTAATTTATATTAATGCTAGTGGCCTAGGTGGTGAACAGTTGCTGAAAATTACAGAAAATAGTGTTAAGGGCCACATTTTTAGCGACAGGTTTTACCAACAAACTCATGCTTAGTGGGTTAGGCTACGTTCGCATCGCATTCACTTTATACTCTTACTACTATTTTAGGGTGTTGGTCTTCATTTAAATGGAAAAGTATCCTTGCGGCTTTCCTTCTAACGCTGATAATACAAAACCGTTACGTGAGTAAAATACCCTTTAGTATAAGAAGTAAAACACCAATGAAAGGTTATCCCCAAAAAAACAGTTCTTGAACATTACCTGTAATTTGGTGTCACCACGATGACATCTCCTCGTGCGGCCAGTCCACTACCGTCGTACCTCGATGCGGTGTCAAACTGGAACGCACCGCCGTGGATATATACCATAACCGCCTTCGGAGAATTCATGGTGGCGTTTTCAGGGACGTATATATTCAAATAAAGACAGTCTTCTTGTCCCTTTTGAGCAAGGGAGCATGACGATTTAAAGTTCGTTGCCATGAAGGTTGATTTAAAATCCTCCAAAGGTTCCGGCTTCTTGAAGCGTAGGTCTCCAACGGGTGACTTTGCGAAAGGAATGCCCAGGTACTGTCGAGTGTTGTTGTTCTGGTCATATTTCCCTGTTACTTTACCAACCGGAGTGTCTATCGTCAGTTGGCATTCGGTGAATTGAAAACATATTGCAACACATAAAGTAAGATAAAGTCCAACATTGGATACTTGGATAGCCATTCTGATGAGTATCTCTGCTACAATTAAAAGATTTGAAAACTCTTACAGCACGTATGATTTTCAAGACTTGGTGTTAACTGTTATGTAGACCTTTATCAATGTACGCGTGAACTGCTAGCTTGGAAGCCCTGAATACTTACTATCATATGTACGCATCTATCTTACGTACACGCGTACTCTTCGAGTAATGAACGGGCACAGAAAACACGCATTTTTATATAGTGGCCGCTGGAACGCGAAATTTTACCTAGTCATTACAACTAAGTAAGTCGTAACCGGATTTGGTTTCCACAACAGTTTTTCTCGGTGCAGTAGACTTTTCTCGGTATTGTAAGCTAACGGATATTCATGAAGTCTAATCCTTTGTCCGGTTACCTTCGCCTTCGCTATGTACTGTCAGTGTAGACACACTTTCAAATAAAATTTCTAAAGAAATACCAAACATATGTACCGGTATAATGTTTTCTACACATGGGTGTGAATTTGAGAAGCTTTCCATCGTTAACGGCTCATTCGGTATAGTGTTGAGCCTGTAGCCCAAAGGTACCGTGTTCAAATCCCGTTGAAGGTGAACAATATCTCTGGATTTAGAAACATATATATGCATAGGTTTTTAGTAATTCACAACAATTTATGAGAAAATAACAAATTTATTTAAAAACATTTCTTAATTTAATTAAATCTATTAATTAATAATAAGTTAAGGTCAATAAAATGTTCCCATTATTTTTAGCGCGACTCTTACAAATCGAATAAAGCTAGTTTTAATTTCACTCTCGATATTTTCCCACAATGGTTTGATCAATCAGTTTACCTATCAGAGGCGAAACGTTACGGTATGACAAAAGGAAATAGGCCCACTACATTGTGCATGAACTCATTCAAGGGTGTGTTGTGATTAACCGCAGTGTATCCCATGACATTCACTGAACTAAATGATGTACAAGTTTTCATTTCAACATATATACAAATGTAATATTATTTGAACGACAAACAAGCTGGGTAACATAATAAATAAACAATTCTTAAAACTGGATAACCTCCTCACTAATAAGAAGTGATTATCCAGATATAAGAATTTCTTGTTTATCGTAATTTTGATTTGATCACAGGTCCTCGAGGTAATGGTAAATATCATATCCTTTGTTCTCTGTAGTAAGTTTCATTTTAAGTAAGTAGTAAGTACACAGGATATAAAATTTTACATTTTCTCGAGGGTTTGTGTTAATGACATGGGATAAACAGTTATTTTTTATTTACATCATGTTCATTTAAGAGGAAAATCGTGCAGCCGATCTGACATTTGTTTTATGCGTAAATAAGTCTGAATCACTGCCATTGTGATCACTGTTTTATATAACTTTGGTGATTTTGCATTGCCGGTGTACAGTCCTCTTCCTAATGCAATTGTGATGTCACCATGACGTTGTCATCAGGCAGACAGAAGCTTGACGTCCTGACCTGACCTGCCATTTCTTTAGGTTTGCGTGGAAACAGAAGAAACCGGAATACAATTCTGATATAGGCCTACCCGAGGTTGCTTGATTATCAACGTTCCGATATGAGTACCCCAACTGAGCGACCACGCCCCGCCTCGACCCTCGAAAACTGAACAAATGTAATTATTTATTTCAACTCTATCGTATACGATTGAGGATTGGTGCTAAACGTCGTGTTCAAGTATATTTCAATTATATCTCGGCAGTGTATTCCAACAATAGACAGCCACTGTAACTCAACCAAATAATGTGAACTAACTTCCGTTTGAAAGATAATGTTCATCCTGGGCTAACTATGGCCTCAGACTGGATTTATATAATGTTTTCATAAAAAAAATCGACTTATTTAAAACTTGCGAGTGGTTCTGGAAGATTGTTATTAACTGGCTGGCTAGCCTGATTGCTGGATTGTTTGATTGATTAATTGATTGCATTCCCTAGGTAAGCCAATCACACATTTCAAACATTGACTGAGCAGGAATAAAAACTAAACTGTTTTGTTATAAATCCCCTAACAAATAACAATTAAACAAAAAGGCCAAAAAATCGAAAAAATCTTAATATTCAAAATATGACAAGCTTAATTATATTTTCTTTAGACAATAGCCTTTACTCATGTTAAAGGCCTGCTAGAAGAAAAGTTAATTTACAGTTACTATGTGAGTTTGAAACTTTTCTAACCGTTTTTGCCTTAAATAGATGATATTTCATGAAACCAATGCACTATTTTTAATTTAATAAAAACATTTCATAAATTTAATAGAAATTATACTCAACTTAAAGGATATTATATAACGGATCGCTAGCCTGTCGATGTCAGTAAATAAGCATAAAAATGTGATTTTCTGTGGAGATATGTTTTATTTCAGGAGTCTTAATAGTTGTATAACTTTGTTAGTCGGGTGTAGCCTACATATTTATTTTCCCATTGATTGAGGCTATGTATTATCCAAGCTTAGACAGCAGTGTATTTGTTTAAAGTCTGTAACTGTTCATAAAGCTATGAAATATGAAACCCTTAATTAGACGAATAAGACATTTTCTTACTCTAGTGAAGAATCTTGATGAATCGGATATTTTCTTAGGATAACCTGCTTACAAATTGCATACCGGTACCCATGGATTGTAAGCTTAACAATAGTGCATAGTTCAAGACTAATATTTGTTCTAAAATGGACCTACACTACCATGATTTTGCATATTCACAAAATGTTCTTTAAGCCAATGGGATCGGAAAAGTGTTATAGTACAATTAAGAGTGTTAATATCAAGGCTGACATAATGTTATTAATACGCCTACCAAGACCCAAGGCTCTCTTGAAAATTAGTCAAAGAGCATACTGTGACAAAGTTACTCCCCTTTGAGATAATCTTTCGCTGGAGGTACAATCAGGTGTCAACATTGTTAAAATTAGACAATCCTATTTTTTCTGGAATTCTTGTCTTTTCACGAGCGATGATTTGGAAAACATGAGTGTTTCACTACAAGATCTTGAGCACGCTGCTCATGTGGTCTTGGTAAGTCCTAGTTAGATCTTGGAAGAATTAAAGCAAATGCATTGTCGTGGCTGTGCAAGTTACCGACATCGTTTTGCTGTTGAACATTTTGAAGGTGCCAGTTATCGTGAGTTTTAAAGTTAAAATAAGCCCTATATATTTACTTTCAAAGCCTTTACCATTGCATGTGTACTGTGATACCAGTTATCATATTTATGGCATAAATAAGTCGATGAAAATGGGTTTAAGTTGAAATTTTTCGGTCATAAATTTACGTCACTCCTGGACAATAAATAGTCTAGAGTGGCTCAGACCACGGTGGTATATAAACAGGTTGGGGAGACTAAGTCGATCAAGCTATGCTGTCTTTCACAAAACCAATTAAAGCAACACCAAACTTAACAAGGCACTTTTGCGCAAATATTGCAAAACATGATTACATCAACAACACATGCTACTCTGGCCTACAAGTGAATGAAAAAATAAAAATTTCTACCAATCATCAAGGGGCTGCGCTGTGGTTGAGCGTTGGACTACGGAGCCCCCTTTACTATAACCGGAATACGTTTGATCCCCCCTATGGACCGTATGTATATAATGGAAGTTTTGTAGAGTTCGCAGGGTGGTTTTTCTGAGGTTTCTTCCCGGTTTTCCACAATACACCGGCACTGCAAATTAATAATAAATAAATAGTTGTCATATATGTGAAAAAGTCTTTAGTATGTTAAACACCAATCAAACAAACCAACCCTCAATATTTGCACTGAGATGATTTTAAAAAGGCAAAATTTTGACTTTTACAAATTTGCTAACTTCAGAGGCTTCGTTTTACCTTCAAATCTTGCTTTTTGGCAAATTTTTTTTGGAGAAATATTTAGAGAAATAACCAGCCGGCCTCAAGTCCAACTTTGAAATCCCAATGTTGACAGGAAGTGACGTAATGGTAAGTCTGTGGATAAGCTATTAACCATCTAGAGGTCCATGCGTTGTTAATCTATAATCACCCAGGTTCACCCCTAATGCCCAAATAACATTTCAATCATTAGTGTATCTGCGTCAAGTTGACTGAATCCTCTGATGTGCTGCCCCAGTTTAGAAGTCACCATGTGTGATCAACAAGCAATACACAATTTACAGTCGAATTCAAAATTTGTTCACATCTTGTGGTTCGGAGTTTACCAGAAATCGTTGAAGTACAATCCTTAGTGCTGTGCCGGAATAGTACATAGTACACTTTGATTTCGCAGAGTTGTGGCTCCTTCAGTTAATGCCTTTATGCTCAGACCTTTGGTTTTTCTAAAATTTTGGATAATGCCTGAGTCCTGACCGTGAAAAACCAAGGTTTGAGATCCACAAATAAGTCTTTGGTGTTAACTTTTTGCTCCACATTAATATGGGTGGCTCTTGATGCTCTGTGAGCTAAGGGGCATCAAGAAGCCGATTTGTTGTGGTGTCCTGTTTTCGTTCTGTAAGTGTATTGTGACGTTTTCTATGTTGCCACTTGCCAGCATCGTCTTTGGTGGTTTCCTTCACTGATTCGGCTGGCACTCTGTCATATAAGTGAAGTGCCATGAGTACGGCATAAAACCCCCCCAAAAACAAGCTCCACATTAACATCCCTAAAATGTCCAAATACTTCATCTCAGTGGACAAATTTGACCACGAAAATGCTCCCTTTTTACTTTGAATTAAAACACAAATAACAACAATAATTTAAGAATGTTCTAAAATCTGACGCAAAAGAAAGACATAACTTTCTCCATATGATGGCCGCTAACAATTATCATGTGTGTGATGTAAGCATTTAGACTAGTGCAGAAATTTGAGGCAAGGAATGTTTACCTTTCTCTCACGAAAAAAAAGAGAAGAAATATGTTTAAATTAAAAAGTTGAGAAAGCATTGTAGTTTCCAATTTTGTTTGTTGTGACATTATTTAGCAGTTTTTCATGATGATTACTGATGTTAAAGTACTTATTAAAAAAGTACTTATTGCCCAATAGGTAGATCTCAGACGTTAGTTGTTGAACTTGTTGTCTTACAGATATAACTCAAAATCTATCGTTGACAGTTTAACTTAAAGCCTGCCATGTTTGCCTCAGTTCATGTGAACGAAACATCTATGCTTGACATTTGAAGCTAGAACAAAATGAGTTAAAAAACTACATCAAAAAAATGTTTGTTTTTCTATAAAGTGGAGTAGCTCGGAATAAATCCCTTGGTTAGTGAATATGGGTATATATAAAGCATTGTAACACATACAACATATTTACAAAACTAAAGTTCAACAATTTCTGTTTTTTGTCATAGTTAGACCATGGCTTGTGCAATGTTATGAAACTGTGAAGTATGAAAAAGTAATATTTAAACTATAGTTTACACTTTTTTTATACTTACCACATATTTTAACCATAGATTTTGATAATATGTATGACTCTTGTTATATTCCAGGCACCACCCAATATAGTGAACTCAGACCAGAGACACAGTGCTGAGGCAGTGATCTTGACCTTCAGGAAATCAAAACTACCCTATGACACCTGTAAACACATACTGGGTTAGTATTTAGTCCTCATAATATCATACAGGCCTGTAAACTAGTTGGTCATGGTGGTACTTTTAATATCATACAGGCCTGTAAACTAGTTGGTCATGGTGGTACTTTTAATATCCTACAGGCCTGTAAACTAGTTGGTCATGGTGGTACTTTTAATATGATACAGGCCTGTAAACTAGTTGGTCATGGTGGTACTTTTAATATCATACAGGCCTGTAAACTAGTTGGTCATGGTGG
>JAVFBZ010137506.1:0-10888 GCA_032466195.1 Katharina tunicata
AACGTTGTATCCATTGGGTTTCAACCTTGAACCAGGTAAAGGCTCCAGGGTAGACATTGTTCCTTTTGTACTACAATATGATCGGCCTAGCACAAGGTTTGCAAGTCTCTTAATACAGGAATATCAACACCTTGTAGCTAAAATGATGAAGCCTCTTTCAAAGAGACCTATCATAGCGTACAGGAAGAACAAATCGATCAAGGGCTTCTTGGTTAAGACGAAACTCCCTTCTGTATTAGATAACCCTTAACTGCCCTCGTCTTTATTTGGTAGACTCAGGGGTTTACTACTAACTCTAAACGATACATTTTTCAGATTGTGCTTATTATCACCCATATCTAATATCTATGTGTGTTACATATTCGCCACATATTTATCTTCACAATATCCATGTTTAAAATAGAGTTATTCTTTCACACTTAATAGTTTCACAATATAGAGCAAAGTTAAAACGCCAATACAATATACACATGGATGCATAGTTGTTCAATATTTCGGTTTAATTTAAATCTGTTTTACTGGTCTTGGTTTTAAAATGCACTATAAAATATTGAATCACGCCATGTACAAGTTTACTTAGACCTAAACGAATTGACTTGAACTGGTTTGTAATGCAGTTTCTGTTCCCCCATAGTCATTTTAAATAAATGAACAGATCCAATTTACAGGTAGATTCAAATAATTTAAATGTAAATGCAACTGATAAACAGCCATGTATATACATAATAACCCAACTGAGAACATACAAATTAAATCGCTTATATTCGAAAAAAAATTCTTTGTAGCAATTAAGCCGAGATATTCTATGACGAACAAAAATTTTTCTATAGTTGCTAATTGCACCCCTTGGGCAGTTTATCATGTGTAGCATGACGCATTTACATTACTATTTTATTATATATATGAATAAAAAAAAACATGGATTTTCAACTTCTGATAATATTGATAAGCGACGTTTCGGCCTAGCTGCTAAGACCGTTTTCAAGCATTGATTATTGGGTATATTCTACTGGGAACTTACCCAGAAGTTGAAAATCGATCTTAGTCGTCATGTTTCTGTTATATATCCAGCTTCTAAATGCCGCTTAAACAAGATATGTGAATCAAGACTTATAAATGTGTGTGCTCCTGGTCTAATTGCATGGTTGACAGCTCACGATAGCCAACTATCTATATAGGTTAAGAACCACTAACAAATCCCTCTTCTATATTTGTAGTAGGTTTGCAGAGTTCATCCAATGACAAGGTGTATGACAAAAATGTTATTGAGCATAGTGTGATAGCTTGATAAAAAGAGGGACATTTGACCTTTGGAAATTGTAGAAAATAAGTATAGCATGTCCATCTAATTCTTGATCAAAAGCACTTCAGAATTGGGTTGTGTCTAAAATCTCCATGGAGACAGTGACACGGGCCGAATTTTCAAAATATTAAAACTCGATATTTAGTTTTAGCTACAAATGAATTATTGTCATATCCCATTGTCAAGACCGTTTTCAAGTAATGATTACACATCTCAATATACTATACAGAAGAAACGTCGCTTATGAATATACACAAAAGTTGAAAATCCATCTTGGTCGTGTTGTTTTTTGGTTATGTGCCCAGCTTCTAAATGCCGCTCAAATATCGTATAATTTTCTACCTTGATAAACACTATATCATCTTGTACACAAATTTATCTTAATCGCCGGGATAGAAAAATTTCTCTAGAACTCTATAGCAGGGCGCTTCGGGTTCGTTGGCTTCTCGCCATAGAAATTACATTACATGACAAACAAAAAAAATGACATAAAATCATTTATTTGTATATTTTTTTCATTGGTGTTTAACGTTGTACTCAAGAGTATTTCATCTAAATGACGACTTTGCGTTGCCGCAAACCTGGGAATAAATCTGGTTTAAACCACCCCCACGAACTTCGCAGCCACCAGAAAACTTTCATTATATACTTAAGGTCCACAGGGGAAATCGAACCTGTTCCGGGTACAGTGGAGGGGACTCCGAAGTCCAGCCAAACCTATGAGAGGCCCCGACCTAAAATGAATGCTAAGAAGAAGAAAAAACACTTTCTTTTTTCAGAGCAATTTTCAACCCTAACAAAATGCTGGTTGAATGGTGTGGTCTTATTGCACACGGTACATTAAGATTGAGAGAGGCATTTACATACCCTACAGTACCAATATGATGATCGCTGCATGGTAGAAATCGTTAGACTACTGGATTGATTGATTGATTGTTTAACGCCGTGCTAAACGGAATTTCACTTATATGACGGCACTGTTTTCCAAAAGTAGACTGCGACTCTATACACAACCATAAACTGTGTAATCACCTTAGTGTTTATGCTGTTGGAAAGATAATGTATTAACTATGGCAGCAGGACTATAATGGGCATGACAAACAAACATGACTAGAAGCCTCAAGGAAAACGAATCTTTCCCATAAAGAAGGTCAGTTGTTTGTGTATCTGATTGGTGGTACTCGTCGTATTCAAGGGCATTTCACTTGCATGGTAGCTTAGCGTTGCCCGTCTATGGCGCTAAAGTGGAAAGAAACTTCGTTAAAACTGCCCCGTGATCTCTGCAGCCACCAGGGTTCACATATATACCGGGTACAGTGAAGTGGAACCAGATTCGAACCAGCCCCAAACAGGTCACTAGTTCAGTATATAATAATAAAATAAGAAATTAGCTTAAGACAACACAACAAATTTTTGTATTACATATTTTATAACGAAAAAGAGATCATTTATAATTATACACTTTGAAAGTCCGTCGTAATAAACCAAATAAAATCTTGCAAGAAATCACATATGTAGAGTTGGATATCTTGTTACTCAAAAGAAAAAAATTGGCGAAAGACATTATCTATTAATTAACGTGATAGTTAATGACATACTTTTTACTATCAAAATTTCAAACTAACCAGTACATCCTCGTTATGCAAATCAAAAATCAAAAATATATACAGAATAATACATTCATTAATTTTGAGGATTAAATTTAATATTTTATTATAGTTCTTGAATAAATTATATTTGACATAAAGCCTCATACATTTCATAGTTAACAAGAGTTATTTCCCCTCAAACTAACTACTGGAAAACATTGATTATATCTAAATAACAAAGCAAAAACACTCAATAGATTCTCCAATCTCCAGCTTGCGAGAAGTTGCCCTTTTTCTCAACAGTATACCCTTTGTCTTTCCACCAAGGCAATTTACAGACACTGGAATAATTTCGTATCCTTTAATTCACTCGTTTAAAATAGATTCAAATAATCAAACAAGGACTTACTTGAAATCAAGATTTAATATTGAAACTTGAGATTCTAGACATTTTACATCCGAGACTTTTTCACAAGGGCAAGAGCTATGGGTGTAAAATAACATGGGCCTAAATGGGAGAAATTCATGTTTAATGATCAAGTCTTTGCCTTGGGAGAAAATGTAGCAATTTTTTATTTTACGAATCAAATTTCGTTCGATAATTCCTCACATTTCTCTTTCAATAATTCTTAATACATTTTAAGCCCATGTAAAGTATTCACCCAAATTCACGCAACAAAAATGAATATATGGTTTTGATAGGCCAGTTCTCGCTGTGATGCACCTGATAGACTAGAATTACAAAATACAGAAACGATTTTAAGAAAAACGATATTACGTGATGTCACTTCAAGCCTTAGTTCTGATAGTAAGATTAAATTCCTTCAGTGCCAAGTATTATGACAGAATGCATGTGAAATCCAAACATATTTAGTCAAATTGGTCGAATAACTTAGAACTTCAATTTAGCTTATTCCGCAGCATTGTATCCCCATATATGCTTAAAAACCACAACAGGCTGTCAGTCTTGTCTAACTTGTAAAATCTGATTTGGCTAATTAATATTGATTGATTGATTGGTGTTTAATATCATGCTCAAGGGTATTTCACTTATATTATGGCGCTGTATTCCCACAGTAGACAGCGACTCTTACCACAACCATAAAAGGTGTAGTCACTTCAGTATTTTGCTGTTGGAAAGATACTGTTCCTACAGTAGTCAGACAGCATGAATATAATGTGGAAACTTAATGCCCTCGAAGGAGCCAGCTTATTAATAAGTCAATTAATAAATTAGTTTATAACATTTTTTATAAACACAAGGATAAGACATTTTATAAAAAATGTTTAATTTAATGAATCCTACTTGACCTTTGTCACACTTAGTAGTGGCGAAACTTTCGAAATGGTGGCGTAAATATGGCACTATTTGTTTTAAAAAAAGCGCAATTAACACGCAAATTTCAAAGTAATAAACAGAAGATAAAGAAAGACAAACCACCTCAATTAGGGCAAATAAATAAATACATTTTTGACGAATAATTTGTTAATGTGAAGGAAGCTTTAACGTTTCAAAGTGCATGATCAATCAGTTGATAGGTATAATTGGTTGACAACACAACAATGTGGTATCGGTGTGTGTTCAACACATCAACACAGCTAAAAATAATTTAAATAATAAATAGCTTTAACAATACTGGAATACAGTAAATTTACACAAAAAGTTTTGAAACAGTTGCCATTTGTGGCAGCAGAACTGGTTACTATTTAGGTCCATTAAGTTCCCTAGGCTAATTAATAATAATGTTACAGGTATTTTGACCGTAAAGAATGTATCAGAAACTATCAAACATTCTAAATCTAACATGTGATAGTCCATGGCAAAAATAAGACTAGCCAGTAAACCACGCTTTGGAAAGTTTTAAAAGCTTAAAAAAAATTAAGTCTCAAATTATGGACCTTTTTTAAGCAATTCTTTAAATTCCCATCTGTTTGATTCATAATGGTGCGGTTACAAGTTGAATTGATAATAAATACTTTGTTGATTTACATTTTCCACGTCAAAACTTCAGAGAACTTGTGGTGTGGGCTATTACAAAGCAAAGATATGAAAGGCATCATTATCATCATTGCTGTCCACAGTGTGATTAGAATACCATGCCACTGATGCCAGTGTCAACTTCAATCCAATTAGTGAGAAGTTTTCACATGTAGTGCCGTGTGGACCCTCCACACTGCGGTCTGTTTGTTAGATTGTGGTGTAAAAGTCACACAGACCAAGGGAAATGGAGAAAGTATGTTGTTGATTATGAGCATTGTTACAGGATAAATCCGAATAATACCATGCCAATCATAGGTAGAGCGTGCTAGTTTCTACTTTGCCTAAATTAGTCTGAAGAAAACCCTGATAAGACACATTAACAGCACCAAGATTAGACACTTCAAACTGTAGTGGGACAGGGTTACCATCACTGTCAGCTGTGATTGGTATCAACAGCTGGCCATCTGTTATCTGTGCTAGATTGTTTTCATCCAAGGTCGGACGTAATACAGTGATGTTAGTCACAGCCTGCGCTTCTTCGTCTTGTTTAACTTTTGTTCGGGTTCCCCGTGTTTTCTCCTGGTGAATGCCATGTGTCTGACGCTCGTGTCTTCGCAGGTGGTGCTTATGGCGGAAGGCATAACCGCAGTGAGCACACCTAAACTGGGCATCAGTAGTATGGGTGCGATAGTGACCATTGCACATCATTTCAGACTTGAAACGCCATGTACACTGAGGCCAAGGACAACCATAAGGGCGATTTGGGTCGTGGACACGCTTATGTTTGTTTAACGTTGACTTATCCATATACGCATTACCACATATATCACAAAGATAACTACCTTGTTTGTGGAATTGCCTGTGTGCCTGAATAGCAGCACTAATTTGTGACTGGAATCCGCATGCAGAACAAGTAAAATCCTCTCTTTTATGCGTTTTATGATGTTGGCGGAGGCTTGATTTAGTTTTGAACGCCTTACCACACTCCACGCACAAAAAGTTTTTGGTCGGGACGTGAATCCTCATGTGCTTCCGAAGGTTGCTCCAACGTGGAAAAACTTTGTTACACGATGAACATGGAAAGTTGCCATGTTTATCAGCCTGTCGTTTTGGGATGATTCTTTTTTCATTGGACTTTGTAGGACTGTGGTACTGGGAAATAAACTCTGACATTTTCATCAGTTTGTGATTGCTGTTGTTCTCTGTAGATCGCATTTCAATAAACTCATTCTGAGACAAAACCTCAACATGTTTATCAGTCATATGTTTAATGAAGGCACTTCTCCAAAAAGATTTATAATCACAATGAAGACACTTGAAAGATTGCTTTCCGTAAATGAACGAGCTACCACGCACCATGTTGGTCGCTAACAAGAAGTAAAAGTCCACATCCTTGTCGGTCTGTGCATCGTCAGATTTCTGCCGAATTGGTACAAGAGTCTTTGTAACAGATGGCGTAATTGGAGGTAAAGGACTCGATGTAGCAGTTACATTTTCAACTTGATTGATAACGCCTGCGGAGTGATTGCTTGGATTTTGCATGTCCAAGACGGTTACAAGAATATTCTGAGTGCTGGTATCAAGTTGGCCAGAGGGCATATTCACATTGCTGATTATCTCCTCATTTAGTATCTGTACCTTATCAACAACATCACTAGCTGCGAAATCATTTGAATCCGGAATAACGTTTTGTATATTGAGATTCACCGCAGCAGATTCTAAAGATAACTCTGCTAGTCCGACGTGTTCGGCAACTTGCGTATTTGTATTTGCTTCACTGTTTTCGTGTATCAAGTCTGATATGTCTTCTGACTCAGCAACAGAAAACTCGGGCACACAGGCTTCTTCAACATTAAATATGACTTCGCCCAGCTTTTGGGCTTTTGGGTCAGGATTAGCGGCTACAATTGTGCCAGGAGTCTCAGCTATGCATGATGAAAGCTGATCTATGTCCTGGCTATTTATATCAGTTTTGCTTACTCGCTGGCTCCTTCGTTTCGGTAGCTCTTTCTTAGCTGGCGATTTAACAGGAGATTTGTTGCCCCCAGATGGTTTTCGTCTGCTGGATGCACGATAAGGTCTTTGCTGAGTAGTGCTGTTAAGGACCACCTTGTGAACCTTTCTGTAATGTTCACTGTAGGCTGAGGGTTGAGAATAGCTAACAGGGCTATCACATAACTCACAATGCATGGGGTTATCCTCAGAAACATCTGCAATTAAAATATAATAACTCTATTTATTCATTCCGGAAGTATCTCATGTAAAACAATCTTGTCATTTTGTCATTGACAATTAAGGTGAAGCCTAACCCCAGCCCAAATCATATAACTCCCATAGAAAGTCCAATCCGTGAAGGAAACAACCCTAAACGGCGCTGGCAACAGACATAAGATGCCACAAGAAATTTAGAGATAAAAAAGTGACACCACAACAAAGCAGCTTCCTGATGCCCCTTAGCTCAGAGGCTCCCACCCAAACACCTGCCCATAGGGTAATTTTACACATATTAAACAAAATCAACATCAAACGATCAACAACTAGCATTGATGTGACAGTGATATAAGACAATTAAAGGACACAACATGGTCCTATTTATACCCCAAATAAGTAAGGTTAATGTTGGAACTAATCTTAACGGACAAGTTTAGCAATTTTAGATCAGGTTTTAATTTTTAACTTGTGTCATTTTAAAAATATATGCCCGTATAATTGGACTCAAAGTAAGCATAACGGAGAAAACGCTATTTTGAAGGGTAGTAGTTCATATACACAACAACTTTAACATTATAGTAAATGGTTTGTTTGTTTGATTGGTGTTTAACCTTGTACTCAAGAGTATTTCACCTATATCAATTTGCGTTGCCGGTGTATGGTGGAAAACCAGAAAGAAACCTCGTAAAAATCATCCTGCGAACTCCGCAGCCACTTGAAAACTTCCCTTATGTACCTTAGGTCCATAGGAGGGGATCGACCTATTCCTAGTACAGTGAAATGGGCTCCATAGTCAAACGCTCAACCACGGAGCCACGGTGCGGCTATAGTAAATGGGAGCTTGTACAATTTTTTTAAAAATTTATGTAACCAGAGGGTGTTTCAAAACAATAAACCTCGCCACCAAGGGCTACAATGACCTGGCCATACAACAACATACAGACATTGAACCAAGGCAGCTAGAACAGCTGAAAGCCAGTGTTGCATACTTCATTTAATAAGTGCTTCGGCTTAACGTCATAGCAGAAATATTTGTTGATAACAGCATGAGCCAACTGTTTTATTCAGCTTTGTGTCTACAGTACTTGGGAGTCACAAGTAAGTGAGCGTGTGGCGTTTAAGTGTTTTCTCAAGGAGGCCGGTTATAAAGAAAACATAGCCATGCTTCAAATAATGTATTTTTGTCAAAGTTCCATAAAGCTTATTTACTAAAATGTTAAAGTCGTGTAGGATCGTGAGGTATGTCGTTAGTCATGGTTGACTGAATGTTGATTCATTGAGCGAACTAGAAACAGATCGATCGATCCCTGTAGTTCAGCTATTGTTTGATTTATAATCCCATTCCCCCTTTTCCCCTTTCAATTTTTGTGAAATTATTACAACTCTAGTGACCTCACTGCCCAGCCTAAAGTGGTTAGAGTCGCGGAAATATGGTATAACAACTGGTGCATCACTTGCTTGCCGATATTTAACATACATGTAGCTCATTCTCCGCTATGCTGACATTTGGACTCATAAAATATGGGCATTTATCTTAAAAATTACACTTGGAAAATAGTGAAATTTGGTCGCAAATCAGTGGACTTGTCCTCAATGAGGAACCACCAGGGTATTCAAAGCTGTTGTTTGTCTTCTTTTTGAATATGATCAGTATACATATAATTACAGCAGGACACTATTACTAAAAAACATGCATAGAGCTTTCCTTTGTTTCTTGGGTTTTGAAATGTTCTAACATGACTAAAGATTATTTCACTTTTATGATAGGATGTGAAGAAACCACTCTGTACTTCACTGGCAATAAAAATTGACAGCAGAGGAATAAAACATGATGCCAGAACAAATTGCATCATGTAACCACTTAACCCAGTCATGAATACAAAACTCTACCTATCTGGTAGCAGGTGTAAAGTGAGACGGACGTTGGACAGGGGGATGGCAAATGAACATTCCCCTTCTACCTACCCTAACTGCTCAACAAATTCGACCCCTTTACCACTTAACAAACTACATGTTATGCAAAGACTAAGAGGTGGATAAAAAAACCATCTTGGTATTTTTATGAAGTTAAGACTTGAAGCTACCAGAACATATAAGTTTAAATTCCAAATTCACATTTATAAATTCTATAAGCTTACATTACTTAAAACTAGTGCCCATATGGTCGAATTTGTTGAGGATTTAGAGTATATTCTACAGGGAGAGTCAACAAAGCTGAAAACAGAAAACACAAATTTCATACGTACGTGTCAATCTGTGGCATAAAATAGAAAGAAGTCTCGTAGAAAGACGTCCACACAAACCACACGAGAACATATCCTGTACTTCAGGGGTATGTAATATTCTACCTGATAACAAAAGCAACGCAAAAAGCATGAATGAAATGCAAGTCAGTCTCTATAAAATATATAAGTGGTGATATTTGAACTTATGGGTTCACCGTTTAGACCCATGATGGACAAAAGTGACTTATATTTAACTTTGCTCGCTTGCTCCACACCATTGGTACTGAAAACATAAATGACATAAAAGTCAAAAATGATTATATAGGGAGGAGAGATACTTCTGGCACTACTTAATTTGTTGCAAATTTGATTTGATGGTTTCTAAACTTTATTAATAGCCATCCCCAACACTGATAGGTGGTGCCAGGCGTTCTATGGCATATCCAGGTGAACCAAAAGAAAACTTCAGTTAATGTAATTTATCATGTTGTGAATGATTACATTATGAAAACCACTTTTATTTTTAGGGAAAATCTATTATAAAATACTGATTGGGCATAATAAAATTAAATGTGGACAAAAGTAGTTTTAGGAAAAATGTAGGACAAAATATACATTTGATTTTAAGTTTAAGTCTTTGCCATCAAGTCAGATGTCCTGTTTATTAATAAGCATATTATTTTACTTTATCAGCCCTGTTAAAATGTTAAAATAAAACTGCCGACCTCCTTTGGCTGATTTGACAACACCTGCGACTGTCGGATCCACATTTTCAGAAATATTTTCAACAACAACATGGATTGCTTTGTCGTATTCGTGGTCATTATACCCAATTCCGACATGTTGAGGCATCTCAACATTTTGTTGATTCGCCAATTCCAGAAGTTCACTCATTTTGAATGCTTTTGGATTCTAATTCGTATTAAAAGAAACGTAAACATTCTTCGTCGTTGATCTAAAACAAGACGCCTCTCTCCTCTGTGGCATGTGTACTTTTCAACCTCCTGTCTGGAACTCTTCAATGCGACCTTCAAACCTAACAAAACTAATAAATTTGATCATTTTATTCTTCTTAGTCAAAATATACTTAGTAATGTGACACATTAATAATAGTCTTTTCTCTTTTCTTAAGATTTGATTACATTATCGCTACATGATGCCTTCAATTATTTGTTAAATTCATTAAAAAGCTCAAGGGAGGTAAGCACCAAACGCTACCCGCCAGGTGTCTCTGTGGTAAAGAAGCCATGCCGGTCAATGGATGTTTGCAGTAAAATAATTTGGTATTGACAATTTTCCTCTTGAGGGTTTGTTCTAGGTAAGTTAAGCTTCCCAAATAGAGAATTTAAAAAAAACCAAGAGCTATTTCAACATATAGAATTTGATAAAATAGAAAACACCACGCAGTAGTCTGTGAAATAATCACTGGAAAGGAAGTTACATGGATGTCTCTTGTTGAATGATTAATTTACACAGTTGCTTTGTCTTGTCCAAAATTATGTAATTTAACAGTCGGTTTGTTGACATCATTAGGTCCATCTTAATGTGTGGGTTATGACACAAACTGTGATGTGTTTCC
>JAVFBZ010137506.1:10988-22321 GCA_032466195.1 Katharina tunicata
CATTAAAGGGATATACAGAACGATGTGGTTCCCAGGCTTAAAATTCGAAACTTAAGAAAACCTGTTTACCACTCAAATATAATAAAGGACAATATATATGTTAAATTTAACAGTCGGTTTGTTGACATCATTAGGTCCATCTTAATGTGTGGGTTATGACACAAACTGTGATGTGTTTCCCTTAACATAACAATTCAAGTGGGTGCACAGGAACATGGATGCACAAAGCCACAATCAAATTGATGTGGCAGGAAAAATGTCTACAATTTTAATGTAAAAGACATTCATGATTATAACTGATAAATAAAGTTTTATTTTTCTTCTCTTCTTTCAAGGCTGCTTTACAAAATTATAAGTATGCATTACGTAATGTTTTTAAATGGTTTGCCGAATCATACTTGATAAATGTATCAAAAGAACAGATGAAAACAATGTCTGATGTACTTCATTCATGAAACATCAATACTCGCCTCACAGTCAAATCGTCCAAGACGATTTGCCAATATACTTAAGTTAAATCGTGCATAGCCGAGAGTTAAATCGACCAAAGGGTTTTCACGTTAATTTATTATGGCTTCTTCAAAACATTAAAGGGATATACAGAACGATGTGGTTCCCAGGCTTAAAATTCGAAACTTAAGAAAACCTGTTTACCACTCAAAATAATAAAGGACAATATATATGTTAAATTTTGTGTGTTATTTTGTAAATTTTCCAAGAAAATCTAGGGTTAAAATTTGAAATGTTACACACAACAAATCCTGCATAGCTGTGTGAGCTATCAGTCATTCTCCAGTTAGAGATAACAGGGATCGAAATTCGATTTTTCTTTCCGTAGCCGTTTGGCGAATAAACGAGAGAAAAATGATCGCCAATTTTACATCCATTCAAATTTTACTCGTCACTAAATTTCTTGAAGAATAATGTAAGATAGGCTATATTATTTTTTTCGGTAAGTATAAATTAATTAACTTCCATAAACACATCTCATTCGTAGATATATTTTATTGTAGCAGTTTAAGTTAAATACCAACCCCCGTCAATTGGTTATTCTTGTTTATTCTTTTCCTCCCACGAACATCGTTGTAGTTGTACATCCATTGCAAGAACTGAAACTAGGTTGTCTCCCCTTTTCTTTTCAATCAGGTCACTGGCCAATCAATGTAAAAAGTGTTATGTGGTCCCTACGTTACGAAACGGTGAAAACTTTGGAAATCAATGAAATGATTTCTCCATATTTGTTATGTCCATAATGTTATTATTATGATGTCGAAAGAAGCATTTAAAAATGAATATTCCGACTTGTCGTTTTTTTGTTGAATACGTTTTGACATTTAAAATCTTCAACACAGCAAAATAGATTGAAATGCCGGTAAAATGATTGGTTGACAAGCGAACTAATAGCCAGTCGCTAGCAAAACGTAGACATTTTTATTTAAACATATAAACGCAAACACCAAATTTGTAGTCCCTTGCAATCAGTGAACACAGTTTGGGTGGGTGTATATACATGTATTTGCCGGCTAGGAAGTGAAAAATTTAACGATCCTAGCGTTCCGTCCTTCCATGATAATGGAGATTGCGGTTACGCCTGAAAAGTACAGTGAATGTGCCCTACCCAAATAAAAAATGAAAAGCTATTGGTATATGTATTTAAATTTTAAATTGATTATTGACACAAAATATGAATGAAGTTCTTAAACGGTTTGCTTCAGTAATTCGTCCGTAATTTATGTATGCTCAGTTTCACATTACAGGTGAGAGAAAAAAAGGAATATCACCGATATTTGCAACGGGTGTCACTTGACAAGGCAAGGATATAAACAGGTTTCATATTATTATTTTAATTTGTATAATGACTCCTTTTTGAACAATTACGTGATAGGCATGATTCAAACTTCGGTGAATGCATGGGCATCTGTCACGAGGCTAGCTGCTCAGAACGCTTCGGCACTATTACATGGACTATTTCATTGGTTAAGTCAATCTCAAAGGTTATTTCAAAACATGATGATTACACATTAATTATATTATGTATTCAATAAAATTTTATTGTTAAGAAATATGCATTAGGCTGTTGTAAGTTGCTAGATGAGGAGCAGTCCATTGCGCTGTAAGGCAACGGATCACGACAGGGTTTCTTTTCTTTTTCTTTGCGAAGCCCGAGTCGTTTGTGTCCTCCTGTCATGTCGCAATACCATTCATTACATTATTAACTACAGTTAAATTTATCTAAATCTGTTGGAAGGAGAAGATTTGTAGTAAAACAACCCCCCAAGGTTCCCTTATTAGGGAAAATCGCCATAAAAGTAAAATACAGTGGTGGTAACGCCATCATATTCATTTCAACACTTTATTTCTTTGTTAATTTGACATTTTGTTTTTGTGTGGGTTGTGGTTCGCAGGATAAATTTAAATAATGCAATAGTTTGTTTACGTCTACCAGAGCCATGATTTATTTAGCTCTTGATGGCTTGCAGAGATGGATCTCTCCGCATTATAACGGAAGCGCCACAGGTATCAGTTGTAGGGGGTGCTCCTGGGTATCGTATGTTTTTTAAACTGTTGCTAACATGCTTTTTATAATTAAACAATATATGGAAAGGTATTGTGTCAATGTCATGATAATTTGAGTGTAGAATACGCAGTAAAAGCGACATGTGTGACGGCAGCAATGCACATGCAGAGTAGTCGACCTTGATTCCCAAAATACACGTCAAGTCATGGATTCAGCCATTAGTACTGACAAGTTTTTGGCCGCGAGATTTTTTTTTTATTTCTGCCAATTAGTGTAGCGTATTTTGGTGACAAACACACCATTATTTGACAGATTTATTTCTCCATTTTGGCGACTGACAATATTTTTTGTTCGCCAGTTTAGCGTTACCAATGAAACTTTACTCGTCACTAGTGAATATTTCGTCGCCAAATGCAAATTGGCGACCCGTAATTTCGACCCCTGGATAACAGGTCTGCTGTGATCCCAATCAGTCTCGACAGTCTGTGAACAGGAACATTTTTATTATTGTCAAAAAGCATATTTTAAAAAAAGTTGACAGATTCTCTGTACAAATATTTTGTGGCTTGGAAAGATACAGAATGCATTTTTTTTTCTAAAAGTATAAGTTTGAAACCTTTTAACTTGAGACTTTCGCTGTGACAGTGTACCAACACAACACCTCTTAGTGGAGAATGCGTTTAGCGAAAATCATAAACTCGCAGCATTTTTGTGCATAAAATGATGAAGATGGTGAGGTTTTTTTCAGGAGAAGCCAGTCAGTTTGTATTAAATATGTGGATATATATTATAAGAAGATAAATGAATAAAATATGTAAAAAAGTGTTTGAGTTATAATTTTGCACGATTTGACTAAACGTCTTAAGTGATTTGACCACACATCTTGGAAGATTTGACCTAAAAAAGTATTGGGTGATTTGGTCTTTCGGTGATTTGCCCTGTATCCATTTGGCACTTTATCTTGATATTATGTTTATCAAACTTTTAATTAATTATTTAAGGATTTATCAACCTGTGCAATTTAAGTTATGTCTAATAATAAAGGAGAAAATTTAATACTATAAATTAAACTACGGACTTGGGATCCTTTTGTTGTTGATTTTCTATTTTACGTATTTTGTTAAATGGTACCTCATTTATTTGTCAGACCATAAGTCACCATAGTACCGGGTAATGGAAATCTCGTGCTGACACGTGTCTGTAAAACACATAGCTGTGAAGCGTGATTCTTCCCGAACGGGGGCAACTTGAAGCTGAGACTGAGTTTGTGTGCATTTAACTCCTCCGACAATCCAATGTTGTGCTAAATTTATAAAACCATATATGGCAATAACGAGTCAAAACTGACAGAAAGATGACTGAGTCAATGTCAAAAACGCTGTTTTATTTTTGCTAATGCTATTCAATTTTGAATGTGTCAGAGAAAAATCAAATTGCATTACGGTTTTACCTTGACATGTGGAGGCTACATGTAATATAAAGGGTGAGGTACTGTACTGACAGATGATTTTCTGCTGACAGCGTATAGCTATAGCTTGACTGTCTTGTCTGAACTCGTGTTGGCTTACATGGCTCAATATAGACGAAAGCATTCAAGGTGTGTATAAGATACAGGACACATTTGTGCAAACCGATTTTTCGTTCTGCCAATTTATATATTGTGCACGACCAGTTTGTATAAAATTTCAAGGGGATGTGTTTTAATGCTGCTCTATTGACAATTGTTACTTTAGCCGTCATGTCCTGTTCCTCATCCTGTAAATGTATTATGGTGGCCGGGACGCCTTCTGTGTTGCCAGCGTCGTTTAGGATGGTTTTCTTCGCCAAGGTTATTTCACTCAAAAGGACAGTGTATACAGTAAAACCGCAATCAAACACACATGAAGCTGAATGATGTAATCAGGCATTTAAAAAAAAATAATTAATTTAATTACTGTGTTTAAATTCACGGTTTAACCCTTAGTTCTACATGTAACGGACATATTATTTTTTTATCAATTATATGTATTTTGGGACATTTTGATGAATAAAAGCTTTACAAATCTTGTTTTTGTTTTTTTTTTATAAATTAAGTATATTGTAAAAAAGTGTTAGAGAAGCGACTTATATTGCCTTCATATAATTTCTGTATTCATGCCTGACAATTTCATATTTGATCAGGGACCGGTTTCACAAAGCTTTCGCAAATTTACGCACACTCAGTTACTATGACGCCCAGTGTTGAAGGTATTGTATCGTCACGACAACTAAGCGTTCGAAACGTCGCAAAGGCTTTGTGAAACTGGCCCCAGGTCAGCGCAGTGGTTAAGTTGTGTGAGCGTAAGACATAACTGTACCTAGCTCTGGTTTGAATGCCCTGCCGACCTAATGTAAATAAGGGAAGTTGTCCCGTGATTGCATAGATCATGTTATGTTATTTTGTGTTAGTTTCTTCTCAGTTTTTCCTTGGTTGCTGCAGAGTTTGAGGGGTGGTATATACAGGGTTTCTTCTCGGTTTTCCACCATACACCGGCAACGCAAAGTCATGATAAAGGTGAAATAATCTTGAGAACTACAATAAACACCAATAAAATAAATAAAATCTTCTCGGTTTTTCACCCTTGTGCATAACTTTCTTAAGAGTAATCGCTCGGAAAGGTGATTGTAATACAGTGCTTCCTACTAGAAATAATCTTTGCTGTGACATTTGATTGTCAGGCCTGATACATGCAAAAAAATGTGTTTGTACTTTTCTTCATTACTGTTAGCTATAGAATGTGTATTTGATGTGTATATAATTGTTTGTACACAACAAATCATCTTTGCTAACCAAGTGTTGTATTTCGAGCTAATCTATAATTACAAACCTTGGTGGACCTAGGATCTATAATAATCAGAATTAACAATGCCACAACATATCTGGAATACTGCTGAATGTGGTGTTAAACACCAATCAATCAACCAGAATTTACATCTGCGCAATTGAGTCAGAACTTTTAGGCACAGATATTTTGCGTGAGGTTATCATTATGAGTAGTTTGGCTGATGATAATATAACATAATGATAACATAATGATTGGGGGCACGCGCCGTGGCTCAGTGGTTAGCGCGTCTGACTGCAGATCCTCCTTCAATGTACGGCACGGGTTCAAGCCTCCCAGTGGACATGAGGTGACTTCGGCAATCGCGGGGGCGGTTTTTACGAGGTTTTCCGCTGTATTGAGTAGAGCAGATTAAGAAGTGGAGAATCTGTCGTCATATAAATGAAATACCTTTAAGTACGACGTTAAACACCAATCAAACAAACAAACAAAACCATAATGATTGTTTGCAAGTTGTTAGCAAAAATATGGTTGGTTTGGTGTACTCAAAAACAGGGGGAGTTAAGTCGAACATTGATTACTTTATTCACAGATGGCGCTACTCTGTACATTTAGGTAATAGAGGTTCTGTCCACCAAGGGTTGTAATGTAGGGTAACTCAGAATAAAACTCAAGGTTAGCCAAGACGATAGAAAGAGAATTATCTTAGACGATGGCAAATGTTTGGTTTAACTTCCAGGGCATCGCCACGCTTAACATAACAAGTCAGTTGTGAATCACTTGATGTTTACGACTTTTTCGTTACGCTTTTATTTTTAGTGGAATGAAAGTCTTTTTTGAACGCGCAATTTTGTCTGTACTTTTGCTCAACAGTTTTCTTCAAACTTTCTCTTTTTTGGTCGGCTTTGTTCTCAAATTTAGACAAACCATGATGTTGACTTGCTGGTAAGAAATGTTATGAAAATATTCTTAAATGAAAAGAAACCTACTTATGGTGTATAAAAGTATGAAAATATTGTTTGAATTTCAAAACAAATTCTCCTGGCTGTACTTAACCTGGCTGGTCTTGGATTAATGCTCAGATAAGTCATACTAAAGACTATGAAAAAATGGGGTTCTTGGGTGGTTGGTTCACCGTTGGCTTGGAACTGCATGTGATGCGGAATCAGGAGGTCTTTTTGTTTGTGGCGACCTGATTTCTTTCCTGTTAATATGCTTTGTTGCAAGTGCAGTAGAGGGTGGTTTCCTTCACCCGTTCACCTAGCATGTTGTATATGAGTGAAATAACTTTAAGTTTTTCACAGAATCCCAATAAATCAAACGAACAAAATAAAAAAAAAACTGAAGGGTTGTTCACCCTGTTACATGTAAGAGTTGTCAAACTGGCAAATGTCTAAGACATTAGGTACCCTTAATTGAGAGAGGCAGAATTATTAAACAAACATAAATTTTAAAATGAATCACCACAATACATGTAAGATAAGTGAAAAGCACAGAGTTGAACACCAAACAATTATTAATGCACAATCTATTGATATGTTTTGAGCTGGCAGAGTTCAAAAAGGTTATCCATTGACAACATGTATATATATAGAAGTTGATTTTATTTCTCCAATAAAACTCCAATCAAGTTAACAAATCTGTCTCTTGACGTATGATCATTATTACCACAGATTAATATATTGAATTTATCAGTCCCATGTTTATTCCCTAAGTAGCAAAAATTTAAAAAAAAAAAAAAATTGTAATGCATTAAGATATCCATCAATAATCTCATAATATTAACATGTTTTAGAACCAAAATTTTATATCTATATTATAATGCCAAATGTCATTCTCTTTCAGAGTTTAAAATGGACCATTTCGGAAGATCAAAACGCAGCAAAAGCAGAGACCGAGACCGTCGAAGTAGGAGCAGAAGTCCCAGGCGTAGAAGTCGAAGCCATAGAAGTCGAAGCAGTAGTCGCCCCAGAGGAGGGCTTAAAGGCTATTCTGGTTCATATCGGAATCGCAGCCCTAAAAGAAGTCGTAGTCGAAGTCGTCGTCGATCTAGAGGCAGATCCTTAGAAAGACATCGAGGCAGAACCTCAGGAGGTCGCCGTCAGTCTTCCTCATCTTCCTCGTCTTCTTCTAAATCCAGACTAGAAAAAGATTTGTCTGCTCGCGTTTTTATAGGAAATCTCCCATTTGGAGAATTCACAGATGATGATCTGATGAAATTGTTGGGCGTAGATCAGACACCTGACAAGATCAAACGTAAGTGCTGAACCGCTACCAGCATCATGGACTAGTATAGCTTATTATTTATTTGTGTTTAGATTTAGCGATTTAGCCACCAGTTTCGCTTTTCAATGGCCCGACACAGCACTGGTTAATAAAGTGAAACGAGTGAAATGACATTAAAGTGTAAAATATATTTTACCAGTTATATAAAGATTTATTGTAATTCTATATTGACAGTATAACTAAGGTCAATGAAATGTACTCTAATATGATAGATTTAACAGCAGGTTTCATTTTTCAATGACATGACAGAAGACCTCTAGACTTCGAGGAAATAAACCAGATATTTACCTTATCTGAAGAAGCAAATTGTATTTATAAAAGGCTTTACATACATTTTTACAAGTGGATTTTGTCACCCTTTTAAAACTGTTTTGTAAAATAAATTGCAACTTCCATATAATTTTTATATTTTGCCTGAAATGTCGCCCAACTGTATTCTAAAGAGACAGAAATCTTTAAAACCTTTACTTTTCTTTGTTTTTATATATAAATTTTTTTTTTTCTCTCTGATTGTGTTGATGTTTTTTTTTTCAATTTGGTGTATTTCTGCATATCATGTGATCATTTAAACGTAGCAATTCTTTGATTTCAGATATCAATTCTTTTTCTGACCGTGGTTACGCTTTTGTACAATTTCGCACAAAAGAGGACACTGATGCGGCTATTACAGATTCTCAGGGAACTGTATGGAAGGGTCGTTCCATTGGTATGTGGGGATATGAGATGCCACGAGGAGCAAATCACACTGTTAACAACTCATCTTCTCACAATTTGTTATCTGCTGTTTTATTCGTCTGCAATTACAATATAATGGATTAAAGATGTGGTTTATAGTAAATGCATTATGGTTGCCCGGGGCCTTAGGATTCAGGAAGCCCATTTTGTTGTGAAGTTTTGTCTTTGTGCTGTCCTTGTTTGCCAGCGTCGTTACGGGTGGTATTCTTCCAATTTGCTACAATTTCATGCAAGATTTTTCAAAGCACAACTATACTCAATAGTGTTTTAGTACCCTTGCTACCCTATAAGTGGCTTTCCCAAGGGTTCCTTTGATATCAAGACAGAGTTTTGTGAGTAAAGCATAAGTTACCCGCCCGCTGGCTAAGGGCAGTATGTTTTTAGATTATATTCATGCTGTCTAACTTAGCACTCGAGGAACGTTTTCTTTCCAACAGCAAACACATCAAAGTGACTACACATTCTATGGTTGTGTTAAGAGTCACTGTCTACTGTTGGAATACAGCGCTGTTATATTATAAAGGAAATACCCTTGAGCACGGCGTCAAACACCAATCAATCAATCAATCATAATTTACCCTGCTAATGAGTCTCCTGTGCCCTGGTGCTCTCTGGGCTAAGGGGCACAGGATGCCGACTTGTTGTCGTGTCCTGTTTTGTTGATTTAATATTAATGCTTCATCCTATCTTTCATGCTGCCAGCATCGTGTACAGTGGTTTCCTTCACCACGCGATTGGTCTTGTCTAGCACGCCACCATATACGTGAAATGGCCTTGAGTACGGCATAAAACCCAAATCAAGCCAAAAATCCTTCATCCATATGCCAAGATCATTACTGTTAGGTGTTACTGTTTTATAACAAGTTTTCTTCTGGTTCTATGTGGCACCCGGCTAAGCAATTTTGTCCTAAAAGTAAAATACTCCATAGTATAATGGGAAACAGCCAGTAAAGACATCAATACAAAACCTCATTTGACACAATCTTGGTCACATATTACGTGTGACATTCTTGTACTTTCAGTTTTGATATGGCTTAAAGGTCACATGACCTTAATTATGCAGACCTTTTTTAAGGTTAATCGAATTGTTCTTTTTCTAAAATTGAATTTTTCACAAGATTATATTAGTTCTTCCATGAAATGAAATTTGTATCAATATAAAAAGTGATTTTGAGTTATTTTCTTCCTAAATGAACATTTATGTGTTTTTTTTTATTTTTTCAAGCAAAGCATAGGTTACATTTGTACCTAAATACTTTATAGAACCGATTTTTAAGTTATGTCAGAGATACAGCACAGTAGGCTATATAGTGCACCTTAAATGAAATAAATCTGGCAAGTCTGAAGTTTGAATTTAAGGGTAAAAGGTGCATCAGACCACATATTTTTTCTTAGGAAATGAGATTGTCCCTGTGTACGGAGTGCACAGAGCGCATCTGGAAATTCTGCCTCTTGTTTTTTCATTAAGCATGAAATAAGTCAAGAGTCGCTCATGAATAAAGTAGTCAAAAAAAATGTAATTTATTTTTAGACTGCCTGCATTTTAATGCAATTGTTTTCTTTTCTGTGCATCAGGTTTCAGGTGGAACGAATTTCGGAGACTCTAACATGTGCTATATTATATAAGATTAAATGCTCAAATCGCATTCTTTGTGTAAGGACATACATATGTAAATTATGGTTGTGCATCTATTTTCTTTCCTGACCACCCACTTGTAATTCAAGGTGCACAGGCTGTAACCAACTTTTTGTGTTATAAATTGACAGTTGATGAAAAGCCTTTGTGCATCGTGCTAGTGTTAATAATATTGTGACGCTGTTGGTAGGTAAATCCATATAAGACTCATTTTATGACCAATTTAAGGCTTTTAAATGTAAAAAGAAGTAAGGATATATACATTAAGTATTGTAGTCCGAGACCAATCTTTGAATGGCTATTTTTATTGATTATTGCAGACATTAAGATGGCATTAGACGGTCGCCATGATGGAAGACGGCCATCACCCCCAGCTTATGGAAGAAGAGGAGCTTCACCTCAAGGGTATGTCAAAAAACTTAAGTTTTTAATAATTGGTTACTCTGAATCTGCAGCCTCTGGCTAAGGGCAGTATGTTTCATGCTGTCATACTAAGATCTGGAGGAACGTAATCCATCCAACAGCAAAAACACTCAAGTGATTTTATGGTTGTGTTAAGAGTCGCTGTTTACTGTTGGAATACAGCGCCCTCATATAAGTGATATACCCTTGAGCATAGCGTTAAACATCAAGCAATCAATCAACTTTAAATCTGCAACAAATACGACCCCTTAACCCTTTAATGAACTATTGTAATAAAAATGCTAAGGAGTGTGGAAACTCAATCTTTAAATTTGTATTAAGTTCAGAGATGAAAACTATCGGATGAATCAGTTTTAGTTCTGAATTCACATTTATTAATTCAATAAATTTCTTAAGACAAAAATTGACCAAGCCTTGAATGATAAGTAACCTATAATACAAAATAAAGCCCAACCGACAAGTATGTCATGGCCAAAGAGCAAATGAATTATGTTTGTGTTTTACCCTTTATGCTTTTAAACCAAAGGGATGGGTAAGTTTTCTTCTTGATAATCCCTGTTGCTTTTATTTATTTATTTATTTATTTATTTATTTTTTGCTTACTAATTGTACTTATTCGTGGTTAATTTGTATTTGTTATGTGGTTTTCTCATGATTTTATTTTCAAAACAAGCCTGCTCTACACATTTCCAGGTGATTTTTGATTTTCCAAACTAAGTGTTTGACATCAGCTGCCGTGAACCTTTGAGGGTGGTTTCTTTTACCCTTTGGGTCTGCGCCATGGCTCAGTGGTTAGCTCGTCTGACTGCAGATCCTTCTTCGATGTACCGCACGGGTTCGAGTCTCCCAGTGGACCAGAGGTATATGAGGGAGTCACACGAGGTGACTTCGGCAATCGCGGGGGCGGTTTTTACAAGGTTTCCTTCCGGTTTTC
>JAVFBZ010137517.1:0-22320 GCA_032466195.1 Katharina tunicata
TTTATAATCTGGAATTGTTTCATGCTCTCAGTAGAGCTGGATGGTTTATAATCTGGAATTGTTTCATGCTCTCAGTAGAGCTGGATGGTTTATAATCTGGAATTGTTTCATGCTCTCAGTAGAGCTGGATGATTTTTTTCTTCTTCCTCAGAGCATTCTACTTAACATTTTCCTGGTTGTATTAATGTTTACTGTTTGGGGTAAAAAGAGTCATCATATAAGTGAAGTGCCCTGGAGTAGGACACAAAGTAAACACTCTTGGCACCAGGTATCTGATAAAGGGATAACTCTCACATGTCAATCAAATATGAGTGTTTGAAATGACCTAATAGCTACACACTGTTTCAAAACAGTCAAAGAAGATCATTGCCATCTTTTTTCCTGCTTTTGCACTTAATTTTCATGAGAGAAATGGACTATTTGTCGATATCAGTATTGAAAATAAACTTTCACTATTACAAGTATACCTAGATGTTATAACCGTTTCCGCCGGTTATAAGGTTTCCAAGTTTATAAAATCTTATTTCTTAAAAGTCACATACGCACCCAAAATTAGGATTTTTCAACTAATTCTGTTTGCCTTGATTTTTACAAGCTTTGACGTTCGTTCAAAAATTTAAACAGTAACGTTAAAATAAAAATTATTCATTGGGTACAGGAGAAATCTAGCAGTTATTCAAATTTAACAGAAAGAGGGCTGGCCATATTTGCTCACAAAGACTTTCATCCAGCCGCGGAGAATGACCTTGTTTGCAACGAGCCAACATTTTGAACCTTGTAAGGGGTACTGTTGACTAGGAGTGCCGTCGGTACATCAAAGTGTGTCTGAGATGTGACAGCAGATTGACACATTTCCAATTAAAATTTCTGGCAGAATTTTCAGGTTTTTTTTACTTTTTACCAGGGTTTTAAACTACCTTTACCTTCAAATCTGGGGGTAGAATTAACGGAATACTTCTAATTTTTACTTTTTGATGAAAATATATATAATTCATGAGATTTTGGGAAAACCCAAAAGAAAGAATATTTGGTTGTGTATGTGACTTAAATCTTATAATATGGCTTTCATATTTTTAAATTCGAAAGAAATAATTGTCAAAAAGGCAAAAAAAATGTGCCTTGACATGGATTCGATGCATGATCGCCGGGGTGCCAGTCTAGGCGCTATCCACTAGGCTACTTTGAATATCGAAGTAAAGGTAGTAAAAAATAATGGAAAATGTTTTTTACACACTGAAGATTTCCCGAAACTGTTAAATCCAATACAACGTTATAATTTCAAAAATATCACATATATTAAAAATTTATTAAATACATCTTTAATAATTTATTATTTCATTTAAAAATCTTGATTTTCATTGAAATAGGCCTAAAATTATTCGAAATAATGAGGCATGATTAAACAAGCAGGTGTTAATAAACTTTTGAAATACTTACGTAATTGCCTTAATATTTTCGAACTTTATAGAATTATAGTTGTAATCTACAGCATTAATTACAAACCAGTCTGATAAATTGTTCTTTACTTTTTTTTTTTTTAAGCTGAACATCCTTAATTGGTGCCCTATATAGGTTTTGGTAATTTCATTATCACATCAGATGTTCTCATGTAAGGTAAACATAAGCAAAGAATAATTCTGCTGAGTTTTGGTGAAAAATAGAAAAAACATTTTGAAACGTTTTGAAATTTCGCAACTTCATTTTTTTTACTTTTTTTCTTATTTCCTGTAATATTAATTGGATGTGGGAACTATTAGTAGCGGAAAAAAAATACATAAGTAGGACTATAACCCAAGTAAAATACTGATTTGTATAAAATCGCATGGTTTTCTATCACGTGACTGCTGAATATGGCACATTTCTTAACTTTGACCGGAAGTGACGTCATAACCATAAAACTAAAGAAAAAAACAATTGCATATTCTTATTCTCCATAAAACACTGCATTCAATAATATACATCAATCACCAGACAATACCTGAAGTCAAAAGTTGTTATTATTACACATATTTCACCTATCATACCCGTCACCAACAACTTTCTTAAATTTTTATTTGCTGGGTAAGTACTATGTCTGTTAAATTTGAAGCTCTGCATTAAACCGTTAGAGATTTCACCATTTTTATGAAGACCTAAAAAAAAAAAAATGGCGGAAAAAATCCGTCAAAATAAAAAATTCAGAACAGATTGCGGACACATACAGCATAGGTTTTTCGGCACAATACAGTTTTCGAGAAAAAAAAAATAATACTAATAGTCCTTCTGATTTTAATAGGTATCCAAGTAAACTTGGAAACCTAATTACTGATTAGCCCAAGTGTTTGAACAGATGCAGTTGTCTGGTGTATCACCTGGTGGGCTATATAAACGATACCAATTTACATAAGAGAATACCAAACTCCTGTTCATTATTTGTTAATGAATGCTGACTAACTTAACGTAATAATAAAGCAAGGGGACTACTCCATAGAATGGATTGATTGGTGTTTAACACCGTGCTCAAGAGTATTTTCACTTATATAACGGCGGTGTATTCCAACCAATAAATGGTTAGTCAATTCAGTGTTATCTCTGTTGGAAAGATAATTTTCCACCAGTGCTAAGTATGACAGTATGAATATTTTGGTTTATTGTCAAACCCAATTCAAATGAAGTTTTCTTCTTTCTTTGGAGTAGTCACTGTACTATGTTCTGTTCGTTATTTGCAAAATTTGATTTATGCTAAGACTAGATTTCTTTTTGTTGTCACCCACTTTAAGAACAAAACCATTTGATTTATTAAATGGGGTTTTACTCATGACAGCGTGCCAGCCCAGTGGGTGAAGGAAACGACCTTCAACAACACTGGCAACCGATCAGCAATTCACATGACTGATACCCCTTAGCTCAGGAAGCACCACAGAGACTCCTGCCAACCACCCACCAGAACCATTTGAACGCTGGGATTGAGCTGTTTTAAAAATAATAATATATATATACATTGATATATCTTATCCGCCTAAAGAACACGATTAACTACACACAAACAAAATCAAAATTCAATTTCATTTCTTTCATATTTTAAATTTAGCATATATTATAAATACTAAAAAAGTCCTGAACAAATACAATTCCTTCAGTAACAATAATGTAACAACACCATCGTGTAGAGAGAACTGAATGAAAGTCAATAAGTTATCAAATTAAACAAATACTTAGTCGGTGCTCTTTCATTGCCCACCAGAAATCACCCCAAATATATGTAAGTTTCTTTCAGTTTCATTTAAAACAAGCTATGACATTCTTCGGCCAATCTTACAAAATTAAATCATCTAAAAAAGTAACCAAGCCTATAACAAAAAAAAAAAGAAAAAGAAACTTGTTTTACTTTTAGAGTAATCTTAATAACGTCAACAATAATATTTGTCACTAATGGAATCATTCCATTTACATAGAGAACACCAGTTTTTTTTTTACCCCTCTTTCCTTTCAAACTGTCAATAATCTTGGTCTTCCTTGAACATAGCAATTTGATAACTGAACACTCAAAATCTATATAAGAAAGGAACATCCTTCAAAATCTTAAAACAGAAATATGTTATTTAACATGTCAGTGACTTATCTTTTTTATGAAAGACATGTTGGCTTAAGGATAAAAGATTCTTTATCCTCTCATGTTTACTTGTCTTGTATTTTAGAAATAGTCATGTAGTGGGTATTACAAATTCCAAAACCTAACCGTTTTGTTAAAAAAACAAAAAAAACAACTAAATTCAATCAATTCAAGGATTATGTAAATCTCTCTAAGAGACAAATGTCATTTCATTTTGAATTCTATTCAGGAATAGGGCCAGAGTTATTAGCATGTTTTACAGCATTACCACTGCTTACTGGACTAACTACAGAGCCGTTCGGTTGTAAAACACTTTTGGTAGCCCCTTGAAGACCAGGGGTATTTTGTGCAGGAGAAATAACCCTTGATAACTGGGTTGGTACCTGGTGACTGATACCTGATGACACAACTTGCAATAAGACTGGGTGTTGTGATCCAGTCACAGTTTGAATGCCATTAACATTGTTTATTGGAACAATTTGTGAGTTAGCAGGTACGTTAGTCGAGCTGTGGGAAAGTAGCTGCTGGCCAGGGGAAATTCTAGAAGACATCATCTGTGCAGCTCTTAATTGGTCAGGAGAGAAGGTCTGCTGGACCGATGGAGATAACATAATTCCTTGTTGGTTAACTTGAGGGTTTAGGGCTCCTACAATCACAGGTGTTGAGACATGCAGTTTGTTGGAGGTACCACAATGTGAAGTATTTGGCAGCACCATATGCACAACACTATTTTTGTTCATAAGGTGTGGTTGCTGCTGGTTGTTTAGTCCCACTACCTGGAGGGTTTGCTGATTGACACCAGGGACAGAAAACATTAAGCCATCGGAAGCCATACTGTTAGTTAAGATCTGGGTTGGAGCCTTCATGATTGGTGGTGTTTGAGGGAGGACTTGTTTAATGGCTCCCACTACATGCTGCGTTATATTTGATGGCAATGAATGTGACATTTGCCTTACATTTTGTGATCCTGAAACTTGGATCTGTTTCAAAGGTGATACAATAGGAGACTTTGCAATCCGGTGGTCTTTTACAAGAACTGGTTGCACACTTCTCTGCATTGTAACAGGACCCGTAGAAGCAGCTGGAACTTGAACTAATTTAGCTGGGGGTTTGATTATCTGTTGAGACATGCCTTGCACCAGAGGCTGTCTTATTGGGGTTATTGTAGGAACCTGTGAAAGGGATACATTAGTCTGTTTAGAAGTTGAAACTGTTTCCGCAATCTTTAGAACACCATTGTCCACAGTGACAGGTATTCCTTGAGATGTGTATAATTTGCCACCAATATTGAGAAGTAAGAGCTTCTGAGTGTTTTCAGTAGAATTGTTGATTTTGTTAACGGCTGACATCTTTTGATCAGTAGATGAACCGCCATTATGAGAAAGAGGTGCTATAATATTAGGGGAAAACATTGGATTAGATACAGACTTATTTGAACTAGCAGATAAAGTAACGGATGTAACTGTAGATGTCATAGGATTCACCTCTGTAACTATTGTCTTTGGCACATGTGGAAGAGCTTGTCTGCTACAAGCCCCACTGCCACCAGTATTGTTCAGATTTATTAAGGAGTCGGCGCTTGTTTGGTCTAATACCCCTTGACTAAGAGAGAGTAAAACCTGTGCTGCTGGTAGGCCACGATTTTCTGGTGATCTTTGAAGAGATTGATTACCATGTAGAGATACTTGATCAATAAGCTTTTCGGATGTCAAAATGTGTTGTTTTTTCTCCTGAATTCCATCTCCTTTAAAATTAACGTTTGGAATTTCTGGGGACACAAATTTTGTCATATCTCCGGAGATTCCCTGATGCCTTGCTACAGTTTTGTCATCCAGATGAATTTTCTCGTTAATCCCGCTCAGGATTGACTTTGATGCAAGAATTTCACTGTTTGTTGTGCAGTATGTGTTTTCAGAATAAGGTGCTGCGTTAATATTCACACTAGTATTGATAGCCTTGATTAATAACTTAGATGATGAAACTGGAGATACCGTTACAGCTGTAGGAATAGCACCACACCGTGGAGTTGAATCAGATAAAGGCATTGCTTGTCTGATAACTTTTCCTGGCATAGACAAATTTGGTGTTGAAGTGTTTCCATTGGCCTTGGAAATAACATTGACTTGCTGTGTACCTTGATTTGAATTTGCCATGATAACTTTGGAGGGAGAGCCCTGTTGTAAGGCAGTGTGAGGGATAACTAAGCCTTGGGGTGTAAGGTATCCCTGTACAAGTCCCTGGGAGGTCATAAAGGTTTGTGGAGTTAATGTCAGCAAGTTATCAGTTTTGCTTGGTACCAAGTTCATTCTTTGATTTAACCCTAGCACTGGTTTGGATATCGTTCTAATTGAGCTCAGGTTGATTGTAGGTTGTGTGCTACATGCCGCTCCTTGATAGGATATTCCAGTAGTTGATGTTGAAGAGGTCAATGGAGACAGACTCACTGGTTGTTTTGTCGAACCAACTGCTGTAAGTGTTTTCTGTGCCAGAGCAAATGTGGGGGCTGCCTGAATTGATGTGGGTACAGAAGATGAGAATGGTGTAGACTGGCAGCTGCTTGCAGAAACATGCACAACTGGTATAGGTGATTTCATGCTTTGTATTGTACGAGTGACATTCTTCCTAGGGTGAATAGATGGCATTGTGGAAGGGGCTGGTACCTTTAAGTGTGCAGTGGGAAGAGTTGTTTTAACCGAGGTAACTACAGCCTGAACAGCATAATCTAATGTCTCTTTACTGGGGAGTTTTAAAGTTTGTGGAAGGCCTTTGATAGCAGTGTTTACTGTGACTACAATAGGCTGCGAATTTGAGTTAGCTGAAGACATTTCCAAAACAGCTGGAAGCTGCTGTCCTACTTCTGATGCTAAGGATAACACTTGGGCTGCAGACGGAACAATAACATTGTCCTCGTATTCCTTACCATCAATTTCTGGTTTAAACACTAAGGATTTTTTGGCTCTATCCTGTAACAAGCTTTTAACTGTAACATGACAAGCATATTTTGGTTTGTTTGGTGATGTAGGTGGTAGGAATTTTATTCCGTCTTGTACCACTGTTGCATGACTAAAGAGAGATCCTGGTAAAGGTGCCACTGTTACTGCACCAGTTTGTTTCGGGGTCATACTAATTGTACTAGATTGGGATGCACCTTGAACAACTTGCCTTATGACAACAGGTGTTTGCTGTGTATCAATGTTTGCTGTAATTACTGGTTTTGTTGAAGCAGCTGATAAGACAGGTTTGCTAGAAGGGGAAACAATGATAGCCCCAGTTAGGCTTCCACTACTGGATTTGTCTGGAGTCACTGCCTGGATGCGAATTGACTTGTTCTTCAACAACTGTTGAATGACTTCTGGTGGTAATGTACTCAACACATTTTGGTTATAATGCTGTACTTTAGCAGATTGTACGACAGATGTTGTTTTCACTGGGCTGGGTGAAGTTAGCTGAACAGCCGTGGGACGAGCCTTAGCAATCTCAATTTTTCTGCTCTTGTTTCCAGCTAATTGAAGTTGGTTTGTTATGCTGGTTGTATTTGATTCTAATATAGGAAGCTGTGAATTAGCATTGGATGAAGATGACAAAACAACAGGTGAAGTACACAGAGCTTGTTTTCCAGGAGAAACAGATGTTGCTTGCTGAGGTTTAATATGTACAGCATAAGTTGAAGGCATTTCCCCTCCTAACTTGATCTTTTGGGCTAGCAGTTGTTGTATGACCGGATGTGTTGGACTTGCCTTCACTCCCTTTCCCACTAACTTCTGAAATGCCTCCACGGGTAGCACTTTACTTCCATCAGACGACTGGATGGACCATGTTGAAGAAAGCAAGGAATTAGCATTATTCTTTGAAGTTATGTTTGCCATCAAAAGCATTTGACTAGCTGAAAACGTAGCAGGCAACGTCGTTTTCTTTGGATCAGTGTTCATAGTCGGAGCTTTCAACTGTTCTATTATTGATATTGGTAAGTTGCGTATCAGATTATTCTCTGCTTTTACACCCTGATGTCGCTGTAAAATATTAGGGACATGTCCGCTGGTGTTAATCTCAGGGTTCTTTAAAACTTTTCGTTTTTTGACATCATCCCCATTATTAGGAATAACCTTTCTTTTCCTGAGTCGCCCCCGGGAACTGGTTGATATATCTTCAGCCATGTTGACCTGAGTTTGATCAACGTTAATGATTTTAATGTCAGATTTGTTATCAGTATCTGGTTTCTGGTTGTTATCATTTTCATCTGAAGAACTGCTCTCCTCCTCTGTCTCTGATTCTTCGCTTTCCCAAACATCTTCAACAACTTTCTACAAAACACATCAAGAATAACACTAGTATTACAGAGGATATGAAAGTTATACTTTTGGCTAATAAATGTAACATTAAACATAATTTTGATTGAATTGTAGAAGTAGACATATCAAACTATTGCACTTTTTTTTAATATCCCCATTTCATTTACATGGTTAGCAGATATATATACCTACAAAAGTATCAGATTGCATATCAGATTATTCTCTGCTTTTACGCCCTCTCGTCTCATATTATCTGGGTATTTAATTAAGGTCACTTGATTAAGTTACGGTCATGTCCATCGTGTGACTTGATGATGTTTGCAAGTGTATAAGAAACTACAGCCATTTAGTCCATGATTAAGTTTTATACAACTTGCTCATAGACCAGAAATAAGTTTACAATGCCATTTCTGTTAAGAAAATAAGAACAATATTCTCATATTTACCTTTTCTTCCTGTGGAACAAACTCTGTCTTTTCTTTTTTGAGTTTTAATCGTGCTCTTTTTGTGGCCTGAAAAAGTTTACTTTCCCAGGGTTCAAGTTCTTTGAGAAGGAACAGTAAACGTCTATGTAACTCAACAACACATTTCTTTCTTGGTGGAGGCTTTGAACTCTGAAATGACACATTGGCAATTTCATTCTGTTTCTTCTCTGCTCCAGTTTTTTTTTTTTACAGCGAAGCTTGAGTAAACCGATACATCAAGGGACCCAGAAAAGTGGTCAGTTTAGACAAGATGTCAAATAACACACAATTTTTTAACAGAAGAAAGATAGAAAGTTGATCATGAAAAAATGTTGGTCCACATAGATGTCGGTATACTTGGGGTCAATTTAGACAAGTTTCACCGCAAGTTACTTCACTGAAAAGACAGCTCGATTGGTGATCTAACAGTGAGTGATAAGCCTATTAATCACTTAACACAGTTCACTATTAACGACTTGAACAAGCTCATGGAAAAATAATTTATGTAGTATTTGTCACAAGAATTTCAAAATAGTTTTTCCACCAGCATAAAGTTTAAAAACTTATCTTATATCTAAGCAATAGCAAAAATTTGCACAATTTTGACTCATGGTGGTACAGCAAGACCTTAAACAGTGTCAGTGCCAACCAACTAATTCTCCTTCCAGAATCAAATGACTACAGTAACTTTGTTATTTTTTATTTCCTCTCACCTTATTTCTCTTACTTCTTTCTACCACAGGTTTGGTTTCATCAAACTGTTCCACCAGCTGTCGCAAACCCTCTACACTGTCTGCTACTAGGAGGAATGGGCCAATTTCAGGTAACTGAAACAGGATGTCCAAATAAGAGAAATAATAATATGATAACTCCAGCTGCTATGTAAAAATTAACTTTTTTTCCTTGACTCATCACTAAGCTTGATAACGGTGTCAGTATCTGTATCGAAACACAGCTTAAGAAAAAATACAGTTGTTATCCATAAAGCCTTACATTTATCTCGTTATCCTCAGGAAATGCTTGGCATATTTGGAGAACAATTCCAATGATTGCAATGGGTGTAGGAAATCACTTTGAATGTCACTGGCATCAAAGAAAGATGAGAAAAGACAAGCACGTGACAAAAAGAACATCACATCAAATCTTCTTCCTGATCCTCACAGGCCCTGAGAACACCAGGGCACAGGAACCTCCTGCCAGATTCCTGCCCCAATAAAATATCACTGATTGTTAAACTCGTTAACAATTAAATACCAGGTGTAACTTGACCTAATAACCATTTATAACAATGATTTTGAGTAAAACATTAAAACCTCTTACCACTTCTTCTAATTCTTCATCACTTTCCTCCTTCAATACGGAATCCATTTCTTTGGTTGTTTCGGTTTCAGTATTTTCTCCAAGACTTTCGGAGTTTACATTACCAGTGTTAGATTCCACCTCCTCAGAAGTCTTCTCAGTTTTGATTGTTCCTACATGATCAAGCAAATATGAATTCTCATTATAAGACTGTTTGTCTGGTGCGCTTACCAATACAGTTTCTTTAATATCGGACGTTGTGCCACTTCTACTTCTGTTAAATTCACTGTCACCAATTCTAGATTTGCCTATATCAAATTCAGTGTTAATCATTTCTTTCTCACACAGTTTTAAGCCTTCACGCTCGGCCTCTGATGTGTTCACTGTAAAAGAATTACCAATGTCACTGTAAATAACTTTGTGTGTTTCACTGTCCAAGTCTTTATTCTTAAGTCTTTCAGAATTTGTGTGACAATCTTCACCAGGAGCTTCTGTCACAATCGACACATTATTTAATGAGGGGATTGTACAGTCATATTTTTCACCATCAACTTGCTCTGGTTTTACATCCTTCTGTTCACAACTGTCAAATGCTGTCAAATTCTTGTCATTATAGTCGGCTTTTGTTTTAACGGCTAAAGATTCAATACACTCAGAAACTAATTTCTCAACCTTAATATTCGCAAGCTCAGAATATTTTGTCCCTTCTTCCTCGCATTTCTTCAACTTTGCTGTGTCAGTATCACAGGAAAGTTTAGCAATTTCACTATTTGGATTTGCTATTGATTCACAGCCATTTTGACGTTCTTCGAGTTCATTGATTTCAGCCATTTTTGATGACCTTGTATTATTCTCCAGAGCATCTTTAGACCATGTTCTTTCGGTACAATTATCCAATTTTTCAAGTGCATTGTAAGATACATTGTCATCAAGATCTTTTCCTGCTTCTGAAGTACTACAACCTTCCTTCTCTGGTATATCACATTTATTTCCTGAGTTTTCATCAGAATACTTCTGAAAGGGAATAGAATCTAGTTCCTGACTGTTATCAGCTCCCATCCTTTCACTATCTGCTACATCTTTTGAATGTTTATTTCTCTTAGATTTTGATTTACAAGGTTGGCGTCGTGATTTCACATTTGTGTTTCTACCAATGGACGAATGCATGTTAGAGTGAGATCTGTCCGTAGAAGATATGGGTTCTGGAGTGCCCTCTTTACTGCTTGCACCCCACTCCTTAAACAAGGGAGAATAAGACTGTAATCGGGATTCCAAGTCTCTGGGTTTGCGGATTTTCCCCCTGAATGACGGAGGTTCTGGTGTATTATCTTTGCTGCTAACCCTACCATTCAGACAAGGCCTTCCTCTGAACCGTGTGACACTATAGGTACTACTGCAGGTACTAGAATCCTCCATACAGCTGGAAAGACAATCACTCTCAGAGTCAGTCCCTGAACTGCTAGAATCTGCCTGACAAAGAGGTAAAACTGGCTTGATGTGCTGGAAATAGAAAAGAACATATCAAATAGAATCCATCTGAATATGTGCATTGAGCCAACTTTTTAAAACTTGAATTCAGGTTAAAAGACATTAAACCACTTTATATATTTTATATATATCAATGATCTTGCAGGACTGAGTCAAGCTTTGATTAGCCTCTGCTCTTCTATCTGATAAACCTTTACCAAAGCAATACATATGTTTAATTTATCTTATTTGTGATCAATGTAATCAGAAAATATGTATTCTTTACACCTGGCAATTAAATAAATCAAGGATATTCAATTTACAATTAATGCAAATTATTTCTCTCTCTCTTTTCTTCTTGAACCAACTGTTCATACCTGTCTAAGTCTGCTAGGGCGAGTAGAAGTTGGAGTTATCACACGCTTGTCTTTCCCTTTCTTTCGCTTTTTATGCTTTGTGTTGGACTTTGTTCGCTTAGGCTAAGAGAGAGAAAAAACAAAGCCAGATAACAAATCTTTATAGTGGAAATGTGGAATGTTTCACTGACAAAAGTGATGTCTGTAAAAATAAATCATCCCATCAAGAGTTAGATTGATTAACAGATTAGTGTTAAACGTTGTGTTGAGGGTATTTCACTTATATGACGGCAGTTTATGTGATGACAGTGTATTCTAACAAAAACAGCTACACACAACAAACATATGTGCAGTCACGTGTTAAGCTTTGTTGGAAAGGTAATGTTCCTCCAGTGCTGCGATTGACAGTATGAATGTAAGCTCAAAAGACAGCCACTTGTATAACTAATTGTTTGAACAAAAATAAACCCAGTACTTAGTGGAGAAGGTTACACGTTGATAATAAATTGTTGAAGCTCTGTGTTATTTTATTTATCATTAAAGCCTAGATTTTCTCTAGGTTTGCTTTCTTTCTCTTTTTATTTTCTAAGTTAGATTTATCGTGCTTGGATTTGCACAGCAACAAAAAAACAGTTTCCATCTGTATTTTTATTCTGCTTTTGAATAGGTAATACTCTTTTTGTGCATACATTTCTTTAAAAAGTAACCTATCAGAGTAAGCTACCTAACCCCATAGAAATTGAAAAAATATTTATGACTCAACTTTATTTCAAATAAAAACAATTAAAAAGGGTAATGAAAGATTTAGCCATGAAGTTTCCCTGCTTTAATAAAAAAAGTTTCTGTACCTTTCTCTTGATAGCAGGTATTTCTGCCTCCATGTCCTCCTCTGCTAACTGAGGGATTATTGGTTCCATTACAGGATGAGGTATTGGGGCCTGTTTATACACCCTCAGATCAGCACCACAAAACTGGGGAAAGTGCATGTAGGTGTTTCCATCAGCATCACAGCCCAGTATATATTCCCGGTTTTCTTCCACAGGCTGACAGTCAATCGCGTCACGGATTGAGTCCTGTGTGAACTGAGGAAAAGCAAATACAAAACACAAATCTAAATATGTACATATGTGTAGATGTAACAAAGAGGGAAAACAGTAGATTGTTTTGAATATGCTACTTACTAACTGATCTCCCTCACGCGCGTAACCCTCATATATCTGTCAAATTCAGACTCTTGAGCAGTATTCATGTGGATTTGGAGTTGTATTAATATTCCCAAAGCTACAAGTTAAGCAAACAATCTTGCAAGACTTTCATCTCAGCAGATATATCTTGTCTGCCGTGGTATAATTTATTCTAATTGTGCAAGTGTTAATGCTAGTGCTACATTACTCACCAAACAATAATCACACAAAGATTTCACAATCCAAATTTTCTTGTAAAAGCTGAGAACATGAAACTTCCTCTTATCTAATGGATTCTTAGGACCTACAAAAATATTAAAAATAGTGCTAATAACAATACCCTGGCTCTCCAAACATTTGACAACTATTCCTAAAGGAATTTGGACTGCTTTGGGAAGTGTTTATAAATACACTATAAAACTGTTTTCTTTACTTTTGTTAAATTAACATTCAAGCTTGAATCTTAGGTAATTTGTTTTTAACTTAACAGCTATATGGTATATATTAACGATTTATTTTTAAGATAGTAAGGTGAAACAGGTATATTTTGATTGATGGGATGGCTATTAAACTGGACAGAAGGTCACTCTACTTACCTAACACAGTGAAAAAATAAGGGTCAATGCCTAACTTGATAGCAGCCTGTAAAATCAATAAATATACATCAACCATCCACTTTTACTCACATAAGGAGATGCATATATTCTGTACATATCTGTATCAAATTCCATCACACATTGGATGATCTTAACAGCTACAAAAACTACAAAGGCTGGAATGACTTCTCCGGAATTAAAGATAGTGTTTTAAAAAATGTGCAATTTAGCAATGTCATTGCCGGGAAAGTCGACTCCTCTAGCAGGAAATGAAGAGGGCAAAAAAAAATTAAAAAAATTTTTAATCACACTTGCACGTAATGCACAAAAATATACGCTTTATTTGTTGTAATATGTACTGATTTCTGGGAAACAAATATGTATTTTACCAAAAATGTGCTTTACCCTTGTAGTAAAGTCAAGGTATTTCAACTAAAGTTATAAGACATCAGTTTTCATAAAACAGTTCCGTAATACATTAGGTCGCTTACAGTCAGGACAGTGGTAGCAAATAAAATTGTGGGCTGACCTTTGTCACACGCTGTGTCATACATTATGAAAGTAAACACCTCAACATAAAATAGAAGCACCCATTTCTGGCAAACGTAAAGATGAAAGGTTAAAGATCAATAAGCTGTTCTATTACAAAGATTGAGAGGTACTAGTTATTGTGGTAAGCCAGTGCGTATGCATCTAAAAACTCTGTTGCTAGTGATTTTATAGCAGTAACTGGAACATATCTCACAGATTTTTCTTTGAATTTAAAAATTATGTGCATGGTAATTCAAATTGCCCTGTTTGTGGCACTTTTTATGGTTATTGGCAAGGAAAGTGTGGGGAATTCTCCATATATTGAAGTAGATTGACCTAATTTTATCTGGAGTTCTGTATCAACAGCTCAACATCTTCAAAGTTCTATATGATTGTGAGTTGATATTCAGAATTTAATGGTTTATTTTTGCTCAAAACTGTCAAATATTGACTGAATTATTATATCCAGGAGAAGTCACACACTAAAAAAATAAAAAATTTCTTGTACTTTTTTTCTACAAGAACCTCAACCATTAACATCTCCACATAGCAACGACGACAACACCTGCGAATACCTACCAAAGACAAATATTTCGCACCAAACAATTGTGAAAACAAAATTTGACATAAGTCTTAAAATAACAGAATTGTCATGCATAATGGCGGGAGATTTTTTATGTTTGATGGCAAGATTGCAGGGAAATTTATCATTTTTTCAAGCCCTGGTGTTTTCTTTTTCTGTAAATTGTCTACACTATGCCTAAATATAAATACATTTTCATGAACATAACTTTACCTCATCAGCATTGTTTTCACTCTCCTTGAACATTTTATACCACTGTGCTAATCGCAGTCGAAGCTTCTCCTCCCATATAGTGTAAGGCATTATTGGCTTCTTGTCCAGACTGGTACAGAAATATCAAATAAGACACTGATCATGTGGCAATTTATAAATTGTCAAGTTAACTTACGCACCCAAAATTTCTGTATTTTGTGTTTTCACATAATCACATGAATTATAGATATTTTTATCAAAAAGTAAAAGTTAGTGGTATGCCATTAATTCTATCCCCAGATTTGAAGGTAAAGATTATTTAAAAGCAACAAAAAAACTGTAAATTCTGTCATAAATTTTACTGGAAATGTGTCAATCTGCTGTCACATCTCAAACACTCTTTGATGTACCGACGTCACTCCGAGTCAACCGTGTTCGCCACACCTCTTGCAAGGTTCAAAATGTTGGCTCGTTACAAACAAAGTCATTCATCACGGCTGGATCAAAGTCTTTGTGAGCAAATATGGCCAGCCCTCTTTCCGTTAAATTCAAATAACTGCTAGATTTCTCCTGGTCCGTACAAGCTTTGTATCCAATGAATAATTTTTATTTTAACGCGACTTTTAATTTTTGAACAAACATAAAAATCAAGGCAAACGGAATTAGTTGAAAAATCCTAATTTTGGGTGCGGATGTGACTTTAATATAACTAGAATTATTATCTAAAATAGACTTCGCTTTTGCAAAGATATAAATAATTGGTGGAAATGACAAAGGGAGATAACTGATAGATAATGAATTAACCAAGTTTGCATTTATGATTTTTTAAGAAAGAAGTCTATTAAACTTTAACATAGTTGGTTTAATATAGAGTGGTGGTGCTAGTTTGAAACTAATTCCTCCTTATATAGTATACCCGCAGTGCTCTTTGATCTCCTAATTTTTAGAAAATGTATCTAGACAGTAATGCAAGGGTGCAAGAAGAAATCTCTCAACCATGGTGAAATGCAATCTTTGACAAAAAGACAAAGAAAATCAGACTTTATAATTTTGCTTTGGATTACTTTGGGCAGACTAAATTTGTCCCAAGAACACAGGCCTAATAAGTAAACCTGCGTATGATTTTTAGTAACAATATTCTGGCCTAGAGCATACCGTGTTCTTTGGTAAGGTGTACTCAGCAAGGTGGTCATGACACACTGCAATGTTACACTCTCTCTAGCCATAGCAAAACATCTCTCCAGCTCATACTGTACTACTTCTCCAATGTTTAGAGGTTCTTGACACAGGAACAGAAACAACCCAATCTGGGGAATCTAGTTTAACAAAAACAGAAAAACGTATTGAAGTTTGTCACAACACAAACATTTGTTTGGGTGAGTAAATAATCAGGCCGAAGTACACATTTCACAGATTTTGAGAAGGAACATTTATATCCCAAAAAGTATGAATTGATCGTGCCAATTTTTTATTTATTACCAGGTACAATTTTCTTTTTATTTGAATCAGTTTTGCAACTTCATTGATTTCAGTAAATAAAATTGAATATGCATTAAAGTTGCTGAATTAATCCTACCTCCCACATATGCCTTAGCTGTGTTTTGATGGGCTCCTCTAATAATTTATCTTCCCATGCAAGTAACTCTAAAGCGTATGCCTCTTGTGAGGCTTTACGTTCAAGGATTTGTTGTTTCCTGACTTCCTTGCCCCGAAGAGCCTCTTCTTGACGTAACTGGTTGAGCAAAGCGGAGGAATTATGAGGGGATATATATCTACCTCTCCTTCTCAAACCTGCAAATACAAGATTTCATAAATGTTTTTATGTTCCATCAAATAAGCATATAAAGAGAGATTAAATTCAGAAACTGATAATGTTCTCCATATATTGTACAAAACAATTTAGTATTTGGGTTAGGATACATTGCAAATATTTGTTGTGTTATTGAGTTTTATCAAATTATGTAACTATAGTATGTGCCAAGTTTTAGTGCAATCCAAACAAGAAGTGGACAGTATTTATGCAATATATTGAGCGATAACAAATGGACCATTAGAGTCCAGAACAAGAATTACTTATGCATAGATTTTGCGGACTGGGCTGTCGAACTTCAAAAGTTGTAGCTGTTGTTGAATACGTTTGACAAGAAGAATCTGACAACATTTAAGCAGAAATGAATCGACCAATCAGACTGCAGTATTGCAGATTATGCTCATCGTCGCACTAAAATGTTGTTTTACATGTAGGTTCTTAGGTTGTATATGAAGCTACAGACTAGTTTGATTGGGGTTTAACGCCGTACTCAAGGTCATTTCCGTAGACCTTTGCTTTGCTTATGGGCAGCTCCAAAATGTCTTTGGAGATATCATTTGCATTATGATACAAATAATAAAAAGATGTATAATTCTAGAATTATCATGTTGTTATAAAGAGTATAAACATAGGATGACAAGAACTTACTTCCAGACATGTCTGTATCACTTGGCTTTCCTGAGGTGGCTTCAATGGTAGTTTTTTCTCTAAGGTCTCTATAAGAAAAATGAAAATATCATCAAACCAAAATATAGGTCTACTTTAAAGAAAGTCAATGGCGATAACCTGACTATTTATTATTAAAACAAGGATTTAAAAAAAACTATATACATGCATATATTCACAAAGTAGAGAAAGAAAATTTGCTTGCCGCCAGCGGGATCCGAACTCGGCCCTCCTGCTAGCAGGGCCAGCGCCCCAACAGACAGAGGCCAACGGCAGAACAACAAAAGTTTCATCCAGGTAAAGGCTACGAATAATTTCTCTATAGCATGAGATGATTTATCGGGTTTCATTAGGCCATATCCCTGTGCCAGTGTGATTACTCTTCATAAAAATACATAAAAATGTTGATACAATAATTTACTTTATTAAATTAAGAGCATATTAACTAAACAACGACTTCAGTTCAAATGACAATTAGACTAGCTCTTGCATTATAAACACAGGTTATATATATTCTTGAGAACGGTTATCACACTGGCACAGGGGAATTGACTAAATAAAATCAATACATCATATACCATAAAAAAGCAAGACCTCCACATAATTGGATATGTTTAACTTCACAAAACTACACCAAGCTTTTCAACTTTGATAAAATTATGTCTTCCTTTACCTTGACAGCAATGCTAACTTCTGTTCCAGCATGGTTTCAAATCTCTGTGCTCGTTTAGAAACCCAATGATCAGGCCCATTATAACGAAAACAGTTTTCGAGCATGAGTCTAAAATCTGCCACAAACTCAGTCATAGTGTTATAGTCACACGATTCAAACTTTTCCTTTACTGAAAATAAAATTAACAGTTGATATTAAATGTATAGTGTAAGCTTTGTATTTCGTAACACATCCAGCAAACATGAAGGTTCGTGTCTTAATTTTATGATTCAAAATTGTATTATTATTGTTGACCAATTCATGTTTGTCTAATTGATTATCAGAACTGTTTAAACCATTGTTTTGCTACTGCAACTGTATCATCAATACCAAAAGCATAAGGCATTGGGATAATATTATGACATTATCACATACTACTGTCCTTTCTTTGTAGTACTGGAAATTCAGTTAGCAAGAAACGAGCTTAAAAGAATAGACAACTTTTGATAACGTGTACTACTACACTCCTACACAGCAGCTATTGATACATACATTTTTTACAGACCAGTATAGCCGCTGCTAAAACAAGGCTGATTAGCCCGAGATAGCCACCAGAGGGTGCTGTCCCAGACATAACAAAACAAATTGGCTTCCGTATGCCCTTAGCTCAGAGAGAACCAGGGCACAGGAGGCTCCCACCCGCCTGACAACTATTCAGTAGCTGTTGATCTTAACACTTTCGATTAGATGTTATAAAGTTATCGTACTTGGATTAAACACACTATATACTGTAGGCCTACAGCTAAATTTTTGCAATTGATATAGTATTGGTTAATCAAAGGCTTTCTCTTCCTTTAAATTAGTCCTTTTAGATAAGGAAAAGAAGGGCAGAAACTTTCTTACTAAAAATGAAAAATATTGGTTTTATCTTAAGCGAAATGGTATATGTAAATATAGATGATTTTTGCCTCAGGCTCAATGGATAAGCAAATAGAATAGGGGAATTCCCATTACCCTTTGACAGACAATAGGTGTTTCCTTAATGAGGGGAATCCCCACTTAGAAAGAGTTTTTTTAGTTGTTCGTCTACATGCCATTTTAGGTCTACTAATTATAAATTGATGCTCTTAACAATGATAAACTTACTTTTAAGAAGCCACATGGGTTTTTTCACACGTTCGTAATAATCATGAAGGCCAGTGGCATCAATGTCAATTGCATCCATAAATGGCCAATTAACATTTTTATTTGCATCAGCCATCAGTTCTTTCAATATGCGATAGCCCTGTTTGAGTTCGTCTGTGTCAGGAACAAACACAACATTTTCCAGTTCCGCTTTCGATTTGACTTCATCGTGGACTTTTTCTGCATCTTCAACTGGTCCGTCAACGGGACAAGAAATGTCATATTCTGAGTCCACTGGAATCACGATATCCACAGGACCAACATAACTTTCTGGCGTTACATTGCTATGATTTTCCATGATCCCGTTAAGAGCTAATCCTAAGGTCATTCATTTTATCTGTTGAAAACATAAATTTATGATTAGGCAAAATAAAACACACGGTACTGAAATGTCATCTTGAAATTTATCACTGAATGAAAATGTTGTGCTCGTAACTTCTAAACAAGCTTCTCCGCTCAAGTTTGGGTATGTTGATTATGATTTAACATGGAAGAACATGTTATGAATTAATTATTTTTGAACTAAGGCGTACAAAATCTCAAATTGCCTGTGTACTATATAGTATCTCACAAAATTTTTGACCCGAATTTACCACTTAAATAAAGCCTGAACTCGACTCACACCTGCATTATCAATCTTCCACATATGTTGAGCGTTACCGAATCACAGACATTGCGATAAAAGGTATTACTGCGCCATCCAATAATAGCAAACGCTCACTAAACTAAAATTCTATTCATCCAGAATACTTTTAGTTAAAAAAAGTACTTAATATTATTTATTAACAAAAGAATATTTTGTTTAGCTTTAGGAAATTCAATATACCCAAGCAATACACTGAACTATTTTTGAAAGATTTTTGGCTATAGCACATATGCAAAATAAGTGTGATGAGGCGTTCATTTACATATTTCTCAGTTATCAAAATTTTGGTTTGAAACAAGAACAAACATTCATCAACTTTTATTGCCATTTATAAATTTGGTTATTATAACAGTTGCTCACTGAAACGCATACTTGCAGTATCAAATAAAGGATATTATTCACATCAAAGACACATAGCGGATGTTTTCAATACGCATGCTCAATAGTTGCAAATTGGGTTTCCGGGAAATCTCCGCAATCTTTGCATTAAGGAGAACATCATTACTGTTGTTAACCATGGAAGTGTCATTGCTGGGGTCTTTGAGAACGCTGAGTATTTTGACAGTTATTGGGGTTGGTCAGATTTTGGGCGAATTGGATTTTACTGTTGATATTCCGGCTGGTCAAACAGAATGTTTTTATGAAGTAACAGCGACACAAACGACACTTGATATAGAGTACCAGGTAGCTGACTGTAACACAGTTACGGGGCAAAAAACAACCAACTCGCTGCTATAAGTACACGTGTAGTCAAAACTTGTCAACTGCACAAACACAATAATTTTTTTGAAGCACAAGTACATTTGCAGCTAATCGTGTTAGCTATTGGCACTGTTATACGGCCGCTAGCGATTTGGTTGTTGGATTTACTCTTAGTCCTTTAAAACTTGTCGATATCTAAATGATAACTATCACACGGTGGCTTATATTTAAGTGACAAACAAGAATTACATGTAGGCCTACTTGTTTCAATTATTCTTTTATTATAAATTTCCACATAAGTAGAAATATTTTCACCTCGGTAGATATAGTTTCAACTCAAGTTAAAACATTTTCACCTCAGTCGAAATGATATCCACCAAAGTCGGAATCATTTCTATTCAACTTAAAATATTTCTACTTGAGTTAAAATTATTCTTATGTATTTATAATTAAGTAGATATAATTTTTAACACGAGTAAAAATATTTTACTCGCGTAGATTTTATTTCTATTTGAGTTGAAATAGTACTACCTTTGTAGATATAATTTCAACTCAAGTTGAAATATTTCTACCTCAGTAAAAATAATTTCTACTAGAGTTAAAATATTTCTTCTTGGGTGGATATAATTTCCACCTACTTAGATATAAATTATTACTACTTATTAAGTAGTTAATAAATTGAGTTCAGTAAATCATTAACTTGTAATTTATTGTCCCGGCTTGTTTTGACGGGGTGCATGGCTGAACCACAGAGTTATAATCAAGTAAATCCAATTATATCTACTAAGGTAGAAATGTTTTAACTCAAGTTGAAATGGTATAGATCTACTGAAATAGAAATATTTAAACTTGAGTAAAAACAATTTCTACTAGGTTGAAATTATTTCCACTAAGGTAAAAATATTTTAACTCTAGTTGAAATTATACTTACGGAGTACTCAGTTGAGAATATTATAACTTGTGTTCAAATTATAAGCTTATATCTGTTAGTAACATAAAAAAAATTCTAGTTAGGTTGAAATTTAAAAACAGAGTGTTAAAAAAAAGGTCAGTTTAGTTATAAGCCACGCTTCTATTATGTGTTCATGGATTTCTTTTTAATGTTTAGAAATATTCTTGCATTCAAGTATGAACAGAAGGCGACTGAACTTCAAAGAAGATTTGGATAAACAAATGATATTTTAAGGCTTAGCTCTTTGCCAGAAGTTTCCAGAAAAAAAAACTTGTAAACCCCTAGTGATATTACGCGAGATCGGACTACATTGTGCCGAGTTCTTCGTTTTCTGATGACTGTTTTCATTGTATCAACATTATGGCCATACTGTTGATAAAGTGAAAACCGAAAACAGACTGCTAGGTTAAAGGTATAGGGGTATGTTAAACCTGGGATATAGTATATGTGACAGTGTATGCCGTATATGATAGTACGAGGGGCTCCTTGAGGGGCTGATTCCTGTTTTCGTGCTCTGCAGTCTGTTTTCGGTTTTCGTTTTATCAACACCCTGAAAATATGCTTTTTGCCGACTTAAAAAAAAGAGGGATATTAAGTATTATTCTATAACAACAGGTAAATCCTAGCTCTCGCATACTGCATGGCCATTCAATTTTCAAAGCAAAGCAGTTAATTATGATGGAAAATGTCCTTAACAAGTTAGGATTTCAGGGTTGTTAAAGTCATTATTATTTATTTAGAAAAAAAAGTTACCTTTGAGAAGGCTATTTAACACCAATAAACTAAATATATAAATGGCTGAAGTTCAGGTGAAAAACCTTTCAACAGACTGTCATCAAACTTCACACAGATCTATTATGGAAAAGTTTGAATTTCCGGGCCATGGGGTCAAGGTCATTATAGCTATTTTTACAAAAAAAAATTGTCAGGAGTCTAGTGACTTTGTCCCCGAGCTGATTTTTACTGACCTTCACACAGGTTTATTATGAAATGTCTTGAACAAGTTCAAATTTCAGGTCATGGTCATTAATAGATCTTTTCGGAATTAAAATTATCACAATAAATATATATATATAGTAATATACCCTAAATGCTCAACAAATTCGACCTCCATGGACACATGTTTCAAGTCATTTATTGAAGGTATTAATGTG
>JAVFBZ010137528.1:0-12230 GCA_032466195.1 Katharina tunicata
TTGTATTTTCCAGGTTACCATTCCCATGGCTCATCTCCGGACTGTTGAATTCAGGCCCTGTGAATGTGGACAGCAGAGGTCTTGTCTGTTCTATAGTTCTTCTCTTCATTATGCTGATGGCAGTCATTTCTTCTATAGCTGCCTTCAAGTGGAAAATGTCCAAACTACTGGGCATGTCTATGTTCTTTCTCTATGCAGTATTTATTACTCTGAGTGTTCTTTTGGAGTTAGGACATATACAATGTCCAGTCACAGTTTGAGGTCATTTAGAAGAAGTCTGGACAGTTTTGTGACATTTGGAAAGAATTTTGCAAAACAGTGTATATTAAAGGTGTCCTCTGTTAAAAATGTGATCAAATTTAAATAGAAGAAATCAATTTCCATTGACATCTGAATAAAAAGAATCACACCTTTAGAGGAGAAAAGTAATTCAAAAAGAATTTGTATTCGGTACAAGCTTTAGCCCATTGGAATAATTGGATTCAGATAAAGGGATTTTCTGTGAAGACCTTGATGTGATGAGTAACCGCTGTTCTGGTGATTGTGTTAGTGATTATTATTACACGAAACTATTTCACAATAGTAAGCATTATTTTTTTGTTTTTGTGTTCATGTAAGTTTAACTTCAAAACCAGTTTAAGCATTTTACATTGTAGTCTTTGTTCAGTGATGTCCCACAGTGCTTTCAAGTGTATTGTTTTGTGATGTAAATTGTTGCTATTTTTACAGTTATTGAATTTCTGTTTTTGTCTTTCACTAAAAAATTTCAATAATGTGTATTTATTAATCTAATATCAATAAATTAAGACTATAATTTTTGAAAATTTATTATTATTTATTTTGTGTCTTTATTTTTATTTACTTATTATATGTTTGCCTTTCTTGCTCAACTTTGAATTGTATTGGTCAAGCTTACTTATTTACTTTTATTGGTTTTTGTAATTTTTTATTTTTTTAACTTTTTTTTGTCTATATTTTGTGTTTGTATATTTACACAAATTGTTAATGAACATGTACATGTAGATATTTATTATTTACCGTTCTTCCATGACACAGTTATTATCCATACAATATACATGTATGACTTGTTATTATTTTGAATACTCCTTGTAATATACTTAGTATTATCTGTTTTTGCATGCAGAGCTGTTGTGGTCTCTCTCTAAGTGATTTTACTCTTTGAACCTAAGCAGAGAAAACCTGATAGAGGCCTTGAATTTGTGCAAAAAAACTCACTTGTTTATTGCAGAAAACTTTAAACTTTAAAGTCTTTTTAGTTTATAGTTCGTTATTAAATACAGTGTACATGTAGATGCTAATTAGTGTAATGGTCACGAAGTACATGTACCATCGATGGCAATTGTGTCAAGGTAGTTGCAGTAGTACGATTTCTTTGTGGCCTAGGACACCGCAAAAGTAACATTGAATGCAATGTGACCAAATATGGACGTAAAGACAACAGTTCTCTGTTTACATAACATTGGACTTATCAAGCCATCTTATTGGTTAGTGCAGATTAGTTCAAATTATATAGTCGGAACCGAAGTGAAATAATTGACCTGTGAAAGTGTATTTTAAAGGGCTTATTCTCTTACTGTTGACTGTGATAATGAATAAACCAGGGGGTATGCATGTATTAGTATCTGTAACTTATCTTGCTTTTTCTTTATGTTCTTTCCAGCCTGAAATTATATTGGACTTTTTTTGCTTGCTCAAAAGACATGATGTGAGCTGTTTCTTTTTAATGTTTTCATATACATCTATTTTTTGTAGATTTTTTTTTTTAACAAATAAATATTTGTGTAATTAAATACTGATGTCAATGAGACCACTGGCACTGAGGGCTTGCTAATTAACTTTCTACATTATAATAAAATGGTTCAAACTCAATTAAATTGGGGGACACCTTGATTGTAAATACAATATATGCAGACTCTCTGAGTTTTCTTGTGCAGTAATTCATAGGTAGATTTTATTGTCTATTATTAAATTCTGAAAATTAATATCTCCTATAAATATCCAGCAAAACCAAATTTTTAGAAGAAACGTTTGATGATCTTGCATACATGGACATTTTGTAAATATTTTTGATGTGTTTTCCTTTAATTCTGGTTGTTGCAATTATTAAACATACATTTACACCAATACCAGTTAAAGAACATGGTAATAGAAAAACAAAGACAGTTTTTCTAGATAAGTTTTAGTGTACTTCACAAATGTGTAACCCTGGCTAAATACTCTTTCAGTTGTCTTGTGTGGTGTTAATAACACTTCCCTGGTAAATAGTAAATAGCATTTGTGCTAAACAGACTGGCAAACTCTCCTTCTTTGGAAGTCAAATTAGCTATGACCATTGTCAGATTCTCATAACTGAAATGCATTATGAGACCGATAGCAAAGCAGTTAACAAATCAAACCCACATCTCGAACTTCAGAAAGTTGAAATAAAGTTATATTAAAAACATATATATAGATATATATATTTAAGAATGCTATTGTAAATATATACATCTACAAGTGACCAAAGCTCCCTAACTTTGTTGGCACTGCCTAAAACCAACTTGTTTTATTTTTCAGTTTAATCGCTGTTTTTACAGTGATGCCTTACCATTTTTGACATGCATTTTGACCATGTCTCCGTCCTGGTTCTTGTTAAGTTGATAGTCGTGGAATTTGTTAATGACTTAAACTATGTTATTTATCATTATTTATTGTTTTATTTTAGAAGGTATTTGGTCTCAGTTCAAAGGGTAACTTTTTATACCAGATACATCCATGTATCTGAAGACAGTATGAGATTTCTCTAAATGACAGGGTATTGGTAAATCACCTAGTGTTTACCCTTCATTTAAATCCTACTTTAACCAAAACCTTTTTTATGGATGTAGATTTTCACTTAATAACTGAACTGTTTTATTACTGTTATGAGTTGTTGTGCTTGTTCAGTGAAGTGTTTCATAGCCATGATATTTATTTTTTACTTAACTGTTACACATTTTGTGTTTTAAATGTGTGAATAGTCCAGAGTTTGACCTTATTATCTGGTTCCTTTATCAAAACCTTGATTAAGCCATTTTTCAATTGTTTGTCAATCAAACTTTTCTAGATACATGTAACTGTGGGTTTACAGAGGCGTCAAGGGTAAATGCTGTCTCTGACGCATGGTTCTATAATTCTACATCTCCTATGGTTTAATTGTACATTGGAAGCTGAGTTTATACTATCCCCTGGATATACTAGAAACCTGAGTATACTGGTCACTGAAATGAGGAAAACCTGAGTATACTCACATCTGCTAATACCATAATCTTGAGAATAGAAACCACTGGATATAAAATAAATCTGAGTGTACTGTTCCCTGAAAAAACGCTGCACACACCATTAAAGTCAGTATACTGAACACCTTAATATACTTAAAACCTGAGTAGACTCTGAATGTACTACTATTGTATAACTACCCGTGAAAATATCAGAAACCTGAGTGTAGCGACCCCTCAAAGTACCATACTCTTGAGTAAATTGACAAGAAGAATCAAGAAATCTGAGTGTAGCGACCCCTGAAGATACCATAACCCTGATTATAATGACCAGAGCAAAGACCAGAAAACTAAGTGAATATGTGGCAACCTGGTATTGGACACCTTTTTTAAACCAATGCCTTATAATAGTTGTGTAATTTGGTTTCAGTGTCCAAAGATTTTACCTCGTTACTAATATATTATAGTGCCGTCGGTGGAAAAAATGGTATTCAGTAACTATATACCAAGTCCCTTTGTTAGAGATGAAAACAAATCAAATAATGGGATGACATTTACTCAGTCCATGTTGAGTATCATTTTCTTTTGTGAGGGAATTACTGTGATAGTTGTATCTTTGCATTGACCTATTAAGTATTTATTCAAGCAAAGGTTAATAGAAAGATGAACATTAAAACAAACATGGTTAGCAAGAAAGAAATCCGTTTGATTTCAGTCATTGTTTAAATTATTTATGATACCACATGACCCCTTATAAGGATTTACTATAACCAAACAAATGCTGCCTGTGTAGAGAAACATGGTAGGCTTTTGATGAATTTGATGATTTCTTCATATGAAGGAAGACCCGTCCAACAGAAATTAGTTTGACTGTAATTAAATATAGTTTTTCGCTGTGTGATAGCATGGCTGTAGAATTACTTTAGAACAAAGACCAAGTGTTCGTCACACCGGAATCGCATAAAAGCCTTAATTCTATTAATTACGATGTAAATCCATATCTTTGTAAGGCTTCCGTGTCTTGAGATTGAGTTTAGCTTCTACTGTATCATTGACTGTGATAATGGATAACTGGCTATGTTAAAGAAGGATCGTCCTTGATTAACGTAAAAGAGTCCTGTGTATAACTCTGTATGAAGCAAATTTACTTTTTCTATAACAAACATCCCCCTAGGCTAGAGGCAGTTATATTTAAAAAATTATTTTGTAGAAGCAGAGATATCCATCCATATTTAAAGATATCTGTTTTTCATACAGTATATTGCTTAGTAGCTTATTCTGTACATAAAGTTATCAAACTTGTAATTATAGAATTGAGCCAGAAACAAAGAACTCCTCCACATTGTCTATCTTTCAGTATTTGCTATCATTTTAGAAATATATTGTTGTTCTTTCAAGCATGCTAGATATTTCATTGTAACAAACAATTATATATAAATGAAACCATTGGCCAGCTTTTGTCTCTTAATGCTGCTTATTTTATAGCCAACCTTCTCCAAGCTTGAATGCATTCTTTTGTTATTAAATGATATATGCACTGTGTAACACGATTAAAAGCCTAATAAAAAAGCTACCCCCCAAATATTGAATCTTTATGTCCCCAAACAGTAAAAACGTGTTGCACCATGTTTAAATATTCTTTTTTGGGCCTTTCTGAATTTTTAAGGATGCATTAGGTAAGCATTTTTAACTCAATTTCATTAAAAAACCAGCCTGTGCTATTTTGTGATGTAGGCCTATTGGGATAAAAATAGGAAGCCTTTAATGAACGTTTTCACTTCAGTGTCTTCTTAAAGAATTACACCATATATATATATATATATATTTTGTCAAGAGTAATCACACTGGCACAGGGATATCGACTAATTAAAGTCGATAAATTATCTCATGTTCTAGATCAATTTTCAGAGACAAGTTTCTAGATAGACCTGAATCTCGAGTTGTTCTGGATAACCTAAAGGTATATATATATATATATACATGTAGTTGTATATTTAGTGTTTATAGAATATTCTTGGTATATTTGTTGGTTGCCTGTTAATTTTGAAATAAAGAATCTTTTAACTATGTATAAGTTTTTTGTGTTATGTGTATGATTGCATCAGTCGTCCACAGATTGGGATCAGTTTCATATTTTATTTGCCGGGCACAAAAAGGTGTAGTAAAATGATCTGTATTCTGTGCCCGAGTATACCGTGACCCACCAAAAGTTGTTTGCTTGGCATCACTTCCAATTAGTGAAGTTCACCTTTAGTGTGTCGTTTTGTTCTCCTTTTGGAAAATTCGATTCTTTTCCTTGTCTATGAGAACTGGTCGATTGTTACACGGATAACTGTGACTATGAGAGTAACGGGGCTTACCATTGGAATGTCACTCGATGAAGCTTGGCAACAAACACAGAGGCAAGTAATGCTTGAAAATGGGTTCCGCTGAGCCAGAAGGATGCGTACCACAATTATATTGATGAACCCAAATTATGTAGATTTTATCTATAGGCACGTGTTGGATTAAATCTTGTCCACCAATTAACGCGTGTTTAACTGCATCTTAAACGTAACACCAGGTACGCAAAGGAATATCTTTTGCTGGCTCTGTACATACAATGTACGATCCGACTCCAAGCTATGCAAAGATTTCATGTATCATAAGTTTGTGCTAGACTGACAGGTGGTGGTGGTAAGCCTCGAGCAAATACTTCCACAAAGCATTTTCAGCCAAAAATGAATGGCCAAAAACATTATGTGTCCAAATTCTGAAATTAGAGAAATGTCAATGTTTTATTTAGCCAGCAACCAGCTTAACGAATATTTTGAAACCATGGTTACAACGGTCAAAATATGCTCCGCAACATGTCATCAGACCTTCAAAGAACATAAATGCACAAACCATGAGTTTCAAATCTGATATATAGAGCAGATTTAGACTGGATGAAGAGGGGGGCCAGTGTTACCCTTAATATTGTTTTGGACCAAATTTACATCAATGGAAACCACAACAAAATAAATAAATAATATTGGTGAATTAATAATACGACAAAGCACTGCTATAATACTTGATGGTGATTGTTGCATGGAGATAGGCCTTGTAGTTTTCTAGTTCTGCTCCAGTCCAAAATGTACCCAAAGAATTGTACCCACTGGAAGAAAAACTTGATATTGATGAAAGGCACAACTACAGTTGATGGTGAATATCTCTACCTATATAGTTTCGTAAAGGTAAGCCTTCTAGATTTCGAGCTCCAGGAAGGAAATCTACTTCTGTTTGTGAGTAAGTCCGAATTTAAAGCAATGAAAATTGGATGTTTCTGGATGTTTTATTTGGCAACGGCATGTATTGATTTCCACCAGCTTGATTCTTGTCGAATGATTTAGAAGAGAAATAAGTTGTGTTAAAATTAACCAGTACGGGCCAGTCTTACGTTCGAAGCGAGCGTTGCTTAGGTAAGACATCAATGTCATGACGACACAGTACCTTCTCTGCTGGGCGTCACGTGCGACGTAAGCTACGTCTGCTTTATACGGCTGGCCCCAGAGTAAAGAGTAAGGTAGGTGTAGATTTTCTATGATGTTATGTGTATTAAGGCGAAAACCATTCCTGGGATCGGTTTCAATAGAATCGTCGATCCTTGAGAAAGGTCGAAAGGCTGTGTATAAATCGATGAGATCTCAACAAAGAATTTTCCCCACCATTGCTATATGCAGGAGTACTTCTATTAAGCATGTTTAACGCTCCGTTTCTTTTGTTCATATATTTTCTAGATCACACGTTTCCTTGCACCGCTGGTCACAAATTGCTGCGCGGATCACAATATGACAGTATGGTTTTTATTATTCACTGCCGCATTTTTTATGATTGTCGCTAACAATATTTGTCAAAATTATCGCTTCACAAATTAAAGCTATAAAAAAATCTGAATAGGTCAATATAGATACCTCTTCTGAGGAGGGCTGAGATTTACATCTATGGTCCTATGCTTTATTATGTTAAGCTGTTCATTGGATCAACTAGATTCGCTTCACAAACTAAATTTTAAATTCCGTTTACTTCCCGAAATAAACCATTATAAATTAACAAAGACACAATAATAAAAATTTAGGAGCAAACTTCGTCCGTTCAAAACTGACTATTTTATAGATGTCTATATTTGTTAAATCTTCTCTGTACTTTGGATTTCCCGTTGTTATGACTAATGATGTGCTCGAGTCTAGTTCTTCGCCAAAGATAAATAAACATAGGCTTATATATTGGATTAAATTCGTTGAGCTAAACAGATTGTCATGTTCTTGTTCCTCTAATTAGATTTAGAAAAGAGATTTCTGTGTCAAAACGCATAGATATGTAGTAGCTAGCGATTAATTTCTTTGACAGACCCATAACCTCTTATAGCGATACAACTTACACGAATGGATTGAAGACGACAATCATGGCTTTATGGAGAGCTACAACTCACTGTTGAAAGCTATATAAGGAGACTGTGACAATAGCGTAATTGCGATTTTTATGACCTTCCTTGCGTAATTTTACTGCCGCACACTCAAGGAGAAAGTGAGTTAAATAAAAATAAAAAAATGACTTGTCAGATTGTCAAGAACTAAGTATTCTGTCAACATTGGAACTGCGTAATAACATAACACCATGAAGGGTTAAAACACTATAGCTTAGCACTATACCTTTTCCTTTCCCTGTATATAAAGAAGGGTTTGAAGGACCACTTCATTTAAGCGATAATTTAGCGAATTGACAGACACAAAGTCGAATGGCTGTGTTCATATTTTATAAATATTTTTCGCTTGACAAATTCAACGAGTGAATTAAACACCATGCACTTCAAGTTAACACTCACTGTTATGAGTCAGTTGTTTCTGGTGGCAAGCATTTCTACTCGGCAAAAGCGATGCAATTCAAAAAAATATCATTCCACCTTTTACGCACAAGTCTTAATTTGGCCATATTGTTAAACATATGTTTGCTATTTGATGAATTTGTTCTAATAAAACCAGTAAATTATTAGGTTTATCATCAATTAAGAATAAATGTATGTTTGTCTCCTACTGCGAAACGTTTGTAAGTATGTTCTGCATGGCTACATAGACTGGTCGAAATGTGCTCTTTCAACAAGACAACTTCAATATTCGGACAAACAATAATTTTGCGATTCTATGCTGAGTTGATCTGTGTCTGTAAATCATTTAGGTATCTTTTAGGTGTACATTTTATAAAACTCCTTCCTTGTCGGGTTTAATTCTTAAAATATGCTCTGCTGCTTATATTATCCCAGAGACGAACGACTCTACTTTTTCGTGTGAATTAATTATAATTATATTATCCTTTCGCTACAGTTTTTGGCCGATTTTCAACCGTTAGGAGCAATAATTTTTTCAGATACCCTGAGTGCTTAACACTCTGTTAAGAATTCAACGCGGCTGAAATCGTCTTTTTTTCGTTTTGTTGGAGCTTTGTTGTTATTAAAGAATTTATATTCTCAAGAGTTGAAATTTGTCTTGTCTTGCCTATCCGCCTCTTGTCTGGCCTATCCGCCTCTTATTGTCTGGCCTATCCGCCTCTTCGTTTCCGGCAATGCTCATGTGAGCGGGCATTGCAGGAAATGAAGAGGCGAATAGGCTTGTAAATGATGGCCTCGAATCACAAATTATCTCTGTTCCAGCAAAGCTAATAGTTTCTGAATTAGAGTCCATCTTCAGGCATTTCTTTTTATTTACTGTGGTCCTCGTTTAGAAACGATTTCGTTAAATTGTCTAATAGTATAACTCTGATCTTTTTAAATATAATTCCTTCTGGTGTATTGCCCTTGGACTCCCTTCTTCGTCAAATTATTAACATCCAAAAGGTTAATGTAAGAACTGCCAAATTGAGGAAACAGTTGATCACTTTTTGCTAAGATGTATACAGTTTAATAATGAAATACTTATATTGCCATTTTTTAAAATTTAGGGTAACTTATGAACGAAATGTAAAACTATGGATTGTATAGTCTTTTTGTCGTAAAATCAGTCCCTTTCGGGATTGGCACACGCCAATAAAATAACCCAGTAGTTTAAGCCTTCAACCTTTGCATTCACCCTTGACCGAAGAGCTCAGGCGATAGTTTTTGAGTTATTTTCTGTTGGACAAAAACAAACGTCTTAGCTCTACAAATTGGACTTTTGTAGATTTTTAACAAGCACCTTACAACTCTTTGAACGCGTCACAGCAAACAAAATTTCGCAACTTTAGTTAAAAATATATTCAATAATATATAATATATTCAGACACATTATTTGTCCGTTACAAGGATGTTTATGTGGGCGCATACAGTACTGTGTGCACTGCAGTTGACAAAGGCCTGTGCCACATGGAATACCTTCACACTTGGTGGGTGTTTATCACAACGTGTACTAACTAGTTCATTGATTTCTTTGTTTGTTTTATTGTGTTTGGGGCACTACACTGAAATAACGGCTAGAATGCATAAAACCGCCATCGACAAGAACAAGAACAAAGACAACGTAAGTACGTTAACCACACAACGAAAAATAGGCCGCACAACAAATAGGCTTCTCATTGACTCTCAGCTCGTATATAAGTATACAAGTACTAAGGTACCCGCTTATAGTTCACTGAGGCTCGACCTGAATTTAAAAAAAACCCCATAATATCGGGTATAGTTTTGGTATATATGGATACATGGTAGACTAATAACGATACAGTTCTCTGCATCTATAGTTTTGGTTGTGTTATAAATACATTTATTAAAACATTACCCTTTACCTGGCCCATTGCTATTAAGTCATTATATGCTATAAAGCCAATCTGTGTGAAGGTCCCATGGTGATTGACTGATTGGTATTTAACGCTGTCCTTAGGGTTATTTCATCTATAAGATTGCAGTGTAGGCCTACTATAGCCATACTAACATAACGATCAAAAATGTGAAGTCTTCTGCTCTGTTACACAATTAATGTCTATTCAGTGCTAATAAGCTTGAAACATACTGCCCCTATAGCCAGAGGCTGAGGTTCAATGCAATTTGGGCTCAAATCTGACAAATGGGTTAAACTGATAAGGCCAGAAACATTCACGCTACAAATAAGAAAATTCATGTTCAATTGTATTATATATGAGAGTCTTCCCTTAATAGACCGCTAATTGTTCAGAACTTTATTGCTTGAATATCACATGCATAAACTGGAATAAATTAATCATACGTTCCGGTAATGTTGATGTTTGATAACGGCAAGGAAACGGCTAGTTACGAATTTGTTTTGGCGCTATATGATGTGCGTCCTGTGTCTGACCTGTGACGTCAGTGTTGTCAGTTACGTTGTCAGTGTTGTCAGTTACGCTGTCGGTGTTGTCAGTTACGCTGTCAGTGTTGTCAGTTACGCTGTCGGTATTGTCAGTTACGCTAGGTTGGGTTCCTCACTTTATTAGGCTGACATGCCGTCATATTCGTAAAGCAGCCTTTCATATCTCGTCAAACCCGAATTAAAAAAAAAGAAAAAGAAAAAAAGACAAAGCCGCCTGATTCATTAAAACAGAGTTGTACGATAGCGAAATACAGCATTTCCAGTAAAAAAAAGGGTGACGAATCAGCTTTAAATAACCTGTGACGTGCACTATTGCGAAATAAACCATGTTCAACCAGAAACGTTACGCAGTCAGTAGGCCCCTATTACGCAATACATAAGCTTAAATAAAAACTGCACTGTCGTTACGAGGTCAATTTCAAGAATATATGTGTATTGTGTAAGATTGCGACATTTACTTTCAGCATTATCGATGTTGTAATACTAATAGAATTGAAGACGGCTATATGCAGTATTCATGTCTTAAATGTGATTCATATACATGCCTGGTTATAATCCCAAGAGGAAATGAACTATGCGAAGTCCAGAGCAACGGAGGAGGCCTTATGAAACGTGTTAATGGCTTACTAAATATCTTATTTATATTCCGCTCAAACGCCTGTTCGCCCCGGGTGGAAAGTTCTGTCACTAATCGAAACTACATCAATATTAATCTCTACTCTGGATGATAGCGCAATATTTTGTTTCCAGAATGACCGTTTACCCTTATAGGCAAGTGTTGATATGATCAGAACCAGCCGCCTGGCACTCTTCTTACTCACACAATAATATCTAAACAAACAACGTTTTAATGGTAATTAAGAATTCAGTCCTGTGGCTAAAACAAATCTGTGATGTTTTCCGTCGTGTGAAAATAGTTGCGAGAATTGTATGTTATTCCACAGTAAAGCGCAATGTCTGCCAGGGCGTTGTTTAACTCTATTTAAACAGAAGCAAATGAAATAGTTAATAGATTTATGCCCTCTAGTTATTGGTTGTGTCTCGTTATTTACATTAATTACTTACATATTTGATTGTTTACTTTTAATTTTAAACTCCTTGAATAAATGTTGACTACTATATTTATCTCCCCCAGTTTATTTTTAGTCTTACGCGGTTTAACGTCAGAAAAAAATAGATTTTGCTTCACGATGAAATATATTTAGTATCAATATCATACATCAATTATGTAAATGGATTCAGGTGTGGTTTAGACTTATTCTCCCCCGACAATCCTGTGTTTGATTGATTAGAGTTCACGCTTACAGTAACACTACCATACACTGTGAACGTGATTGACTCCGTTAAAGGGGAAGGAAACGAAAAAACAAAATCCTAATCAAACTATAGATCATACAAGGTTGTTAGCAAAACTGCTGTTACATTTTTTTCTAGGATTTCCACTGAAAGCAAACTTCAACTGATCAACCTTAAAGTAACATAAGCACTCAAGTTAACTGTGACTGTTATTTTGTTGTTTACTTGCCTTTTAAGTTATAAAATTTCTCCTGTTCTGTGCTAAAAAAGAAATCTTTGTCAGATAACTCCTCTTGTTAATTTGTCTTTAAAGGATTACTAACTGTTTATGTGCAGTTGAACCGATTATAACTACTAAGGCTTTTCTTGA
>JAVFBZ010137539.1:0-22311 GCA_032466195.1 Katharina tunicata
GGCTCGACTGATATTTCCAAACTGACCATGTAAATACTTCGTATGTACCCGCCAACAAACGTCATAACTAGTAATATACCAGGTGCAAAATCCCTGGCAACATACAGCAGCAACAACAAAATCCACTCCCTTTGATATGAAACTCGACCCACTGAGAAGGCCATTGCTTTTGGGCAGAACGCGATGAGCAGGGCCTCCCACGGTTTCCTAAACACTCATTTTGGCCATGAAATGAAGTTTGTATTACAATTTATAAGTAATACTGAGTTCTAAACGCAAATTTATGTACATAAAAAAATAACATTACATAAGTGATAGGTTATCATTCATGAACACTTTAGAGGACTGATGTTAGGTTATGTCACTCAGAAAACATAACAATATTGGCCTTCTAAGCACCATCTTACAGCCTTACTTCTTGTGAAATATTTGAGTTCGACGTTAAACACCAATCAAACAAACAAACAATCTTGTGAAATACATGTAGGTCACTGCATTAAACACTATATCAAAAGAAAAAAATGTGTGAAATCAGTCATTTTTTTATTTCTAAATACTCCTGTCACAAAAATTTACAAATAAATTTGTTGTCAGGCAAGGTGTAGCTTTTTTGTCTATTTTTAACTTTCATATGAAGACATTCAGCCATGTCTGTGATTCAGGGGTGTATTTGCATTTAGACTGATTTCGAAACTGTTCAATCAATGATGCTAGACATGAGAATAAACCAGCAATTAGTCACTGATTGGTCATTTGTGAACTGCTGATGCAATCATAATTTTAAAAGAAAAGAGGGATTCAAATTTACTGTAGCATAATATTTACCAGTCTAAAACCAAAAACTAACAACAGCAGCAAAGGGCTATTTTGAAATTAAATGTTAAAAGAAAAATACAATATAAAAAGGAAAATGATTTAATTTTTACTTGTAGTTGAATTTTTCAAAACTGAAGATTGACATTAAATTTATCAAAACTTGTGCCAAAAAAATGTCCCAACAAAATGTTAAAATTAAACCAGTTTATTTAACTACTGTCCAAATATTTTTGATTTGATTTTTATTCAGTTACATGTTCAAAGTTTTACTTGTAGTTGAATTTTTCAAAACTCAAGATTGACATTAAAGGTACTATACCGCAGAATTTCTGCCAAAAATCAACTAAAACGAATTAAACCAGGTTTTCTATATTTTTCTAGTATGGCCCAAAGAATAAGCTTTTACAAAATATCAACCTTGCGAATGTGTGATTTAACGTATTAAAAAAATGATAAAGGATGTAAAATCTATGATGTGGGTCGCATTATACATGTAGTCGATTTTTGGCCGAAATTCTGTGTTATAGTACCTTTAAATTCATAAAAATTTGTGCCAACAGATATGTCCCAACAAAATGTTAGAATAGTGTCCAATAGTGTTTTTATTGGATTTTTATTCGGTTAAAGGTTCAAATTTACCAGTTCAAATTTTTACGAAAATCAGCGTCAAGTCGATTGCAAAATGATAGCAATGTAATCAAATGAATTCTAGTAGTGGAACCATTGATATTCATGTTTATTAGGATATCTACTGTAGTTCCATGTTAGTGCATGTATAAACTAGCTCATCTGAATAATTGTGTTAGGCCCCTCAATTACCAAACTCTAATTACTATCACCTTACATACCGTAGAAATAAACCCAGATTTTCATAACCTGATCAATGCTGGTTATGGGGTATCCAGTTACATAGAAATAATGTGATTGTTAACAGTTTATTTTTTACCCTCATGCTTCTAATGTCTGGTCAAAGATGTTTTATTCTCAGAGTTTTTAAAATTTCCAGTGTATCCGTAAAGTTTGTTGAAAAATGAGGGCAGATGCTATTTTATTATTGCTACACAGTCTTCTTTAAATATGCTTTGTTTTTAATGTCAGATGAACATGAGACGGCCCAATACTGCTTGATCATTCATCTGCTCAAACAATGATGTTTGTCGTTATTGGTTAGCGAAGTACAGCACCTGAACCTTTTCAAGCATATCAGCCCCTCCACTCTTACATAGATTATTTGATTTATTATATTTCAATGCAAACAAATTGCTAATTAAGTTCAGTTGTCTTAGTGAGCAATGCAAACAGTCGATTACAGGAAAAGAATTCTTGGATTAAACATCAAACATTATGTGGCATGGAAGAATATGTTTACTCAATACTGAATCGATTCCGCCATGCGCTGTAAGTCCATTAGTAACTGGCTGGGGATGTTTAGTATGGACAGCCTCAATGGCCAACTCACATCATAGGCCTGTAGATCAAGATGGTCATATTCTGGATCCCTCATTCAATGAATCTTTCACTGGTATAACTGTTATGTATTGTGCATGTCCGCTGGGAACGTCATAAAAACACAGTGTTCTTTTGGCTTCATTTTGCATCTAAAGATGCTGAAAAGTTGATTACAGAAAAAAAATTCTTGGATTAAACATCAAACATTGTGTCACATTGGAGAATATGTTTACTCAATACTGAATCTAACGATGTTATAAATATCGACCATAGCAAGAAGACAAATTAATCATTTAAATTGGAGCAACATTTACTTACCAAAAGATCTCATTGGCACCATCATTTCATGAGTGAAATATATGTGACCCTTCACAACTTTAAGCTCATGCACCTTCTCGCCAAAAGTGAAAAAAATGTGCTCCATTTAGCACCATCATCTGATAAGGTCATCATGATTGGCTTTAAATAATAGTAAATATAGCTCACTTATTTGCACTGTTTTACATGAGTGAAATCAATGTGCCCATTTCTCAATATTAACTTACCAGTAAATTAGAATAAAGCTGATCAGCACCTCATATCATTTAAGAAATAAATATTCCTCTTTGGCGCCATGAGTTTACCAGAGAAATAGATTAAACTGATGGGTACGATCACGGTAAGAAGTTGATTACATGTAAATTAGCCTTTTATTACATGTAGATGGTGTAACAATATACAGTGTTTAATATTAAACATACAGTTACACCATTGTAGAATGAATGACATTTATAACAGGATTGAAGATTTTTTTAAATTGCTGGTGTTAGGACATGCTCATGTAATATACATGTATATTTTGTCAAGAGTAATCACACTGTCACAGGGATATCGACTAATTAAAGTCGATAAATCATCTCATGTTCTAGATCAATTCTCAGAGACAATTTTCTACATAGACCTGAATCTCGAGTTGTTTTGGATAACCTAAAGGCGCATCTCGAGAAAAGGCAATACATGTAACATGTAAATTGTGAAGATAAATATGTGGCGAATATGTAACACACATAGATATTAGGTATGGGTTAAAATAAGCACACCTGAAAAATGTATCGTTTAGAGTTAGGAGTATATATATATCTGTTTTATTTTATGCTTAAAATAATTTGGCATTTACTGTTATTTTAGTCCATATAAATGAATACATTATTTTCTAATAATTTGTCATTGTGTATTTCAGGTTGTTTGTTTGCTAGTCACATGTGTCAGCGTGGTCAGGAATGTATAGATGGTAAGTCTTTTACTGTCTGTGTTAACCATTGCATTTTAATTTGACATTGACATGTTTATCTGTTGAGAAAAATGCTTTACAGCCAATAACTGCCCCACAGATAGATTTGTAGTCCTCCATTAATATCATGCAGTCTTTTTTATTTATTTTCTGTTATTATCGCAGTTTGTTACAGATATCTATAGGCATTTATAACAACATAGACATTCACCAAATATTCTCTACTTCGCATTGGTGAAAAGGGGGAAAAAAAAGGCCAACTCTTCAAGTTCCCTTAGAAACCCTTTTCCATCTACATGTAGCACTTTGTGGAGTCATCATACACAGAATAACCGAATTCAAACTGTACATGTAGGTTAAAACCAATTCGAAGTATAAAGCCTGTAGGAGCACATCTTTATTAACAAGGAAGGTTAGGTTTCTACTTCATCCACAGGAGTTATCTACCTTGGCCCAAAACGACTTGTAAGACAGCCAGGATAAGTAATCTAATGGAAGTAACCTAGGATAGTCAAAATGGTCGCCACAACACCATTTTGGTGTGGTTAAGGAGAGTTACATTCTAGAAAACGTTTTATCTTTTTGATTGACTTTATCCATCAATCAATTCGTTACTTATTCACTTCCTTTTCATAAACTATTTATCAACTAATCTTACTAAAGCCTGTTGGACTTAGATTATCACTTAGGGATTAAGGGATTATAGGGTTCATCCTGGACAAATCCTGGTGATTAGAGGATTACTTTAAATCACCTAAAATTTCGACCATGAAGTTAATTGCTTTGGGAGCTATTTTAAGGACTTTAAAATAATGTCTGGGAGTCAAACAACAGTTTTCCAGTTAAAGGAGAATCTGGATTTTACAATAAACTTAAATTAGATTGTTTACATGCTATAATACTTCCACAACTTGCAAAAAGGTGAGCATCATGCATGGTTGAAATTATAGGTGTTTTACAGTATCTGAAGTTTTCGAGCATGTAATTAAGATGGTTTACATCTCCAGTTACCAGAGGTAATTATTGTTTAATGAAATAGCTTACCAGACAGCTGGAAATTACCACTGGCATTAGAGAGACCTTGACCACTGCATGGGTCTGGAAGGTAACCTTTTGAATGCTAACAAGTGCTCTGAAGAACTGATCAACCTGGTGAGGACGGTTGCTGGCCCTTCCTGTGTACTGGTGCTCTGTGATGAGCTAAGTGGCACCAGAGATTTGATTTGTTCTGCAGCTTTGCACTATAGATTAGCAGACTTTTGTCTTGATGCACCGTGTTTTGTATTGTGTTTCCAACTTGTAATACCATTGTTTATTGGCCGGTGGTTGGCTGGAGCGTTCTGTGCCCTGGTGCTCTCTAGGCATTGGGAAGTCGATTTGTCTTGGTGTCTTTTAGTCCCTTCTTTGTCCTGTCGTATCTATGCCTGTTGCCAGTGTCGTTGAAGGTGGCTTCCGTTTCATGGTCGGGCCTGTCGTGATATGAGTGGAATGACCTTAAGTATGGCGTACAACCCCAAACAGAGATTATTGTTTGTTGCAAGATGCTTGTTTGATCGTTTTTCTTCATCCATTTGGCGGGGAAAGTGGGATATGAGTGAAATAACCTCAACTACAACATTCAATGCCAAAGAAGCTCATGTATAGACAGGTAGTTCAGTACAATGATTTAGGGGTGAGAATATTAATTATATAATGTTATTATTTATGTTTTTCCATATTGGACCCGATCATTGGTACGAGGCCACAGTCCGAGGGCCAATATGGCAGGCTGAGGACCTGTCACAGGGCTAATATGGCAGGCTGAGGACCTGTAACAGGGCTAATATGGCAGGCTGAGGACCTGTAACAGGGCCAATATGGCAGGATGAATACCTGTAACAGGGCCAATATGGCAGGCTGAGGACCTGTAACAGGGCCAATATGGCAGACTGAGGACCTGTAACATGGCCAATATGGCAGACTGAGGACCTGTAACAGGGCCCATATGGCAGGCTGAGGACCTGTAACAGGGCCCATATGGCAGGCTGAGGACCTGTAACAGGGCCCATATGGCAGGCTGAATACCCGTAACAGGGCCCATATGGCAGGCTGAGGACCTGTAACAGGGCTAATATGGCAGGCTGAGGACCTGTAACAGGGCCAATATGGCAGGATGAATACCTGTAACAGGGCCAATATGGCAGGCTGAGGACCTGTAACAGGGCCAATATGGCAGACTGAGGACCTGTAACATGGCCAATATGGCAGACTGAGGACCTGTAACAGGGCCCATATGGCAGGCTGAGGACCTGTAACAGGGCCCATATGGCAGGCTGAGGACCTGTAACAGGGCCCATATGGCAGGCTGAATACCCGTAACAGGGCCCATATGGCAGGCTGAGGACCTGTAACAGGGCCAATATGACAGGTTGAGGACCTGTAACAGGGCCAATATGGCAGGCCGAGGACCTGTAACAGGGCCAATATGGCAGGCCGAGGACCTGTAACAGGGACAATATGGAAAACCTGATTAATGAACATTACATTTAGTTACTCTTTTTATACGGACAAAATGGTCTGAATCGAAACCGAGCCAATGTTGATAAACTGGGCCAGTAACAATGTAATCTCGGCCAATAACAATGTAAACTCGGCCAATATGAGACACTGTCACAGTTAATGAATAACCGCCAGATTAGATTTTATTTTGTTGCATTGTACAGAAATATAAGATCAGAACACTGTACCTGTATCAGATATCAAGAACAAACGAAATTAATTTGTACTAGTAATATGCCTTTAATTCTTAAGTAATTTGTAATGATCCTGTTCTGACCACGCAATAATATTAAAACTACATTGTAATCATCAAGGTAAACCAACACTTTGAACTTCCTCTGTTTGCTAAAGGGCCATTTCTCAAGCAACCTATCATTTATTATTTAACCATTTTTGTAGTGCAATGTAATTTCTTGTAAATGAGGACTTCAGAGATAGATTTTATGGCTTTTAAGGAAACTTTTTATCAGCTTTTGATACAGCTATTGCATAATTATATTGAATTAGAAACAACCCTTGTGGCTAAACAGGCTAGGGCTTTTTTCTGATTATACCATCCTCTCTCTCAACATTAGCCAAATCATGGCCAAAACATTATGGCATTGAGGCACTCAGATTTCTGGACCTCAGAATAGGTGTTTTGGACATAGTATTTAAAACTTTTCACTGACAGCGAACTCTTCTCTTAAAATTAGCATTCAAGTGAAAGCTAAAAGGGATGCATACAAAAATCTTGACTCTATCCTGGTCATTCGGTTGAGGCATTGTGGTCTAAGGGCAGATAATCATGGTATCTTCTTTGCTACTGTATCACTAGAGTATTCTCCCTTATGTCACTAAACTGGATCTGCAAATTCAAAAATCTCTGCACTATCTTTCAACTTGTTTGTTAATTTTACATTTTACTGTAACGATCATTGATTTCAGACATCACAGACATACAGTGTATATCTTTATGCTTTTCAGTACAAAGTATTTTCAAGTTTAATTTTTCTTTTAAAATGACTTATTGATTGACAAACAAGTTATTTTGACATATCGTTCATTTGAACAACATTTTAAGTAGATTTAATATCGTATTGTAGTACGGAATAAATGTTTATTTTGTATATTTGATTCTCGACTTATATGTAATCAACTAATCAAATTTGTCTGTTGTTTTTCCTGTTAAATTGTGATTCTTCTGACTGCTGAGTTCGTTCAATTCACTACAAAATTGTGCTTTAACTTCTCAATTGTTGTGAGACATAATTATATACTATTCATTCTAAATCGTAAAGGACGATAACATGTGCTTTCTGGTCCATATGGCCCACAGTTGTATTTTTTCAAGAAGTGCATCTTCGCTAACCCTTGGCGGATCGAGCGTATAAAGCCACGCAATCGATTGGCTGCCTATGAAATTGTAGGCACCAATAAAATTAAACATTACGGGAATACTCCACTATAGTCACAAAGAGTGCGATTGTCAATAATGAAAATGGCAGGACTGGGATTACTAAAGTGGGAACGGATTATTTTTAGTTTAGTTTAGAGTGTTTTTTTATAACCTTCATTACTAGTTTAATTTTAGGATGTACTTTACATTAGTTTCTTAAAGGAGAAGGAAACGGAAAAAAACAAAAGTCATCGTGAAATTATAGACCATCTCAAGTTGTTTGCAAAACTGCTGGGGTTTTTTTGGGTAGGATTACTTAGTTTCCCTGGAAAGCCACTTAAAATGAATTTCTGTGAGTAAAATGTATGGTGGACTTTTCATGCTACATTTGCTGTACTGACCATGTCGCTGGAGTAAATGCATATTAAAATATTGTGGATCAGATGTATAACTTTATTCTGTACATTTGTCATGTTTGTACAGGTTCTGTTTCGCTAGGGTTAAATTTTGAATAATTTGGGTTATTTTTATCTGCATGAAATATGTAAAAAAATCATGGCACAAACAACCAACCATACATTTTACTTACAGACGTTGAATTTTTACTGGCTTTAAATGGAAAACGAGAAATCCTACAAAAATGTTAAAGCAGTTTTGTTAACAACTTATAAGGGTCTGAAATTTGACTGACTTTCTTTTTTTGTTTACTTTATTATTTAAACATTATCATTGAGCAGGTGTCTTTCAATAGTTCAGAATTATACAAGATCATTGAATACATGTATATGGATACTAAAGTATATATCCCCGTAGCAGCTAGGATCTTTATCATTCCTAAATGACTGTCCTTTCTTTATTCAGCTCTTGCGTAGGATTTTTACATCTTTGTTTTTTTCTTCTTAAGACTAAAACCCTGAAGGTCAAATTCCTCAACATGGTTTATTCTTTAATTATTTCCTTCCTCTTTATGGAAGGCCCTAGGAATGGTGAACAATCCCATACGGATGTCTCTGACAAAGCAGTTTTCAATTGAGGCTGGTGGAATTAGAGACGGGCAGAAGGAGGGTGGGTATTATCTGCTCTCAGAATCATCTCCTTTATACACTTCCCCCCCCAGCCACAAACAATTTGTACCCTGGGGGTGATTCCTGTAATAGCTGCGTGCTGTGAAATGTTTGAGACAGACCACTGAAGACACATGTTGATGTTGATGAGACGGAGCTCTCAGCCCCTACTCTCATCTTCCTTTCACCCTCTAATCACCTAGAGAAAATAATGATACTGGGTAATGCACTGGAAACTGATCCCCCTGTCTGCTCCATGCCTCAGGCAGACGTTAATGAAACAGTGGGGACTGGTAGCCTGGTCAACCCATTCAGAAAATCAACCATGTGAACAAGTTATGTGAACAAGATGAGAGATTTACAGACAACGAAAGAGACACAGTTAACCAACCATGATTGAGAACCTGTGAAATTTGTCTTTCCTAGGGCATGTGTTTCATTGAAGGGTATCTTTAAACAAGTTACCTAAGTCAGGTATCACCCTAAAGGATGAAAGGATGCTTGTCTCAGATATCTTGAAGAAACAGATATTACTGGGACTTCAGTGGCTTGATTAAGTTCAAAGTATTATTTGGAAAAGATTCTACCTACAGGCAATTGTGTTTGAAAGCTTATCCAACAAATCAACACCATAAACAAACAGTGTATACATTTCTAATTATATTTTTCAGGATTCAGAATTCCTTTGAGAAATAAGAGATAGAAAACGTTGAAAACAGTCCAGTCTTTGATGTGGCTTCTTTAATGATAGCCTTGTGATATTATGTCTATCATCAGAAGTTTCCTTGATTCTATTGATGCCTTGTGAAAGAGATACCGATTAGGAAATTGAGAGTAGAGATTTTAAACAGTGGTACCGTAAACATCTGTCTGAAATTACAGATAAAGTGCACAACACTGTCAGAGTTTTTAAATTTCTACTAAACACTTAAGGTTAAAACAATATAAAAAGAAAGATGGCCGATCAGCTGCACAGTTTAATATCCTAGAGAGAGAAATGTATAACATGTGCGTTGCATTTATCGCGACTGTTGTTGTAAGAATACTATCCCTAAATTGTTTTCTGCCTCATACTGTTGCAGCTGAGCAAAGGGGCACAGGGTGCCAAAATTATTTTGTCTTGTCTTGCATGTTGTCAGCGTCATTTACAGTGGTTTCCTTCACCGATTCGGCTGGCACGCCGTCATATCAGTAAAATTACCTTGAGTATGACACAAGTAAACCCCATTCAAACAAACATACTGTTGAGGTTTAAAACACTCTCCCTGAATAGACTTGTGCCCACATTTTACAAGTTCCTCCTGTGGTTAGGCGATGGACTACGGAACCCCCTTCACTGTAACCAGAATAGGTTTGATCCCCCCGGTTGACCTTAGGTATATAAGGGAAGTTTTCCGGTGGCTGCAGAGAACGAGAGGTGGTTTCTTCACAGTTTTCCACCATACACCGGCAACGCAAATTATTAAAATTAGTAAGTCATATAGGTGAAATTCTCCTGAGTATGACGTTAAACACCAATCAAACAAACAAACAAACAAACAAACATACAAGTTCCTCCTCTTATTGCTGAGTAATTTGTTCCCTAGAGGCAGTTCCCTTAATGGCTGTGTGATGGAATTCAGTTAGGTAGGGAGCTGGTTACCACTGATTGAACATGTTGGTGATACTTTCATTAAACATCAACTATGTGTAAAAGATTCTATGAACAAGATGAGAACTTTACAGATATCATATGGTTGAAGAGTTGTATTCAATCAACTGTGATTAACAAACTGCCAAAATATCATGGATCAACAATAATCCAATCAGTCAATTCAAACCACATTTTAAGCTTTTCTATAAGTCATTGTTGATTACTTGATCCTTGTCTGTAAAACTCTCACCTTGTTCGTGTCCATGGTTTGTGAATGAGGTGATAGGGAGACCAGGGAATAGTTCTGACTATTTCATTAACGTCTGCCTGCAGCATGGAGCGGACAGGGGGATCAGTTTCCAGTACATTACCCAATATCATCATTTTATTCTAGTAATTAGAGGCTGAAAGGAGAAATGTGGGTTGAGATTCATCAACATCTACCTTCAGTGGTCTGCCGTCTACTTCACGGATTCACAACATGCAGCCATTAAAGGATATATTGTTCAGCGCTGTCTGTGGAGAGAGTACTGTGAGCAGGCAGTACAAACCATTTCTCACAGCCACTAATTCAACCAGCCTCAATTATAAACTATTTTATCAGAAAGTTCTGCAATGGAATTGTTCTCCACTCCTAATGTGTGGACTGAGAGGAAAGGTAATACATGAGAATATGCTGAGGAATTTTACCCTCACAGCCTTTAAGGCTTCAGGAAGAGTTTGTGACGAAATCATGAACAGGATGTCCATAATGATTAGACAGTTAGTTGGGAAACATTTTTAAGGTCACAGGAAAAGTAATAATTTAGTAATAAATTTACAATTTTTTTTTTAGTAATTTAAAAAATAATTTAGCCTCAAGTACATGTATACTCTTTAACACTGTGTACTTACTTATAAGATGGTGACAGCTAGAACTTTATTTAGGGGAAGTGGATAAGGGTGCTTTTATATGGTTATTGTTTCTCTTTGATGTTAGGCTGGTAATATTATCAGCAGTAAAAACAGAACAACAACAATCTTGTAAACAACTCAAACTTGAAAACTGAGAACAAAATACTAAGCTCTGAAAGGCAAGTCAGGTATTTACCTTATGGCTACCTTGGGATCCTACCCTCACTACTAATTTGGATATGTTCCACTAGTGTTTAGAACAAATTTACCAACTTTCACAATAATGAAGGCGCATAAAGAAGCAAAAACTTCTAAACTTATCTTATTTCATATTTCTTATTTCTGAAATGATATCTGTAACCTGAACAATTTGATAACAAGTTACTGTTAATACCCAATATCTATATCGTGTCGTTTCGTCAGTAAGCTTTCACAGACACAGCCTGTAGGTAGATTTTTATTCTACATATCCTTATCAAGCCACTGAAGTCACGGAGATTGATTTCTTCAAGATGTCTGAGACGAGTAAGTCTGTGTAAAACCGACTACAGGTTATTTCATTGTTGTCGTGCTTCTTGGACAGATTATTTCTTGGAAGTCCAACATTAATACATTTACTTTTTCAGCCCACAGGAAATGTCTAGTCTTACTTGAGAGAAAAATGAGAAATAAAACGTTAGGAAACTTTTGAGAAAAAAAATCCCACTCAAAGTCTACTTTTTTCAAACTTTTTCACTTTTTTATCTCCTATTTCTAAAAGGATATCTAAATCTTTAAAAATATAATGAGATCTTTGTACACTGTATGATTAGGGTTTCGTTTCGTTGGTAAGTTTTCGCAGACAATTGCCTGTAGGTAGACTCTTATTCTACATATCTTAATCAAGCCACTGAAGTCATGGGGATTGATTTCTTCAAGATGTCTGAGAGGAGTAAGCCTGTGTCCTTCAGTGTCGTACATGTACCTGACTCGGGTAACTTGTCTAAGATACCCTCCAATGAAACACATGCCCCAGGAAAGACATGAGATTTTCACAGGTTCTAAATCATGGTTGGATAACTGTGTCTTCTCTAGTCTGTAACTGTAAGTGTGTCATCTTGTTCACAGAATCCTTTTCACATGGTTGATTTTGTGAACGAGGTGATAGTGAAACAGGTCTTTCCTGATTCATTAGCGTCTGCCTGCAGCGTCGAGCGGACAGGGGGATCAGTTTCCAGCACATTACCCAGTATCATCATTTTTTCTGGTAATTAGAGGCTGAAAGCATGAGAAGAAATGTGATCGGATAGCCGTGTATCATCATCTTCCTCCAGTGGTCTGCTGCCTACCTCAACATTTCACACAACACAGGCATTTAAGACATCACCTCCAGGGGACAAATTGTTCAGAGCCGGGAGGAACTGTCTGTGGAGAGGATTCTACCAGATAATCATACATACAATACACACACTGCCTCTAACAGCATCTAAGTTAGCCTGTCTCAATTGAAAACTACTGTGTCAGAAGCATCCGTATGGGATTGTTCAACACCCCTAAGGCCAGGAAAAGCTTGAAATAAGGAAATAATCAAAGAAAAACCATGTTGAGGAATTTTTACCTATAGGGTATTCCTGGCAAGAAATAAAGCTTGTAACAAAATCCCCAAAAGAAGCTCAAGAAGATAAGACAGTAATTAAGGAATTCTGAAGAAACTCTCAAAAGAAACAAATCTGTTCACACTTAGTGAACTCATACTCTGTAATCTGTTGAACTTCTGGGACCCTCTTTGATAACTTATTTTAAAGATGTTGCATTAGACTGTCACAGTACCTTATGGGCTCTGTCTTTATAATCCCTCCTGTGTACCAAATTAACATTAGTTAAAATGTCTCCTCGGTATACATAGAGGTGACATACATGTAAGTAAATACACCTCTCAATGGTAAGCTGTGTTTGGTGGCCTGTCGCCTGGTTTTTATGTGGATTCCACTGGGGTACTGACCCACTTCAGTTTTTTTGCAATATAGTTAGTTGTTGGGTGGGGGTCTCCTGTGCCCTGGTGCTCTCTAAGCTAAGGGCCACAGGATGCCGATTTGTTATGGAGCCCTGTTTGGTCTTATCGTGCATGTTTTCCTTCACCAATTATAACAAAATTGAAACTTTATCGCAAAATGTTATCTATTTTGATAAGTTTACCAGAATGTTGTAATTATTTGACAACTTGTATGCAACAGAATGTTTGTCTCATGTCAGACCTGTGTTCCAATATAAAGATTAAACAGTAGAGTGATTAGTATTAATTTTTTCGCCCTCTGGGTAAGGACAATATGTTTCCAGTTAGATTCGTCCTGGTGGGTGGTTGGGTGGGAGCCTCCTGTGCCCTGGTGCTCTCTGAACTAAGGGACACGGGATGCTGATTTGTTGTGGTGTCCTGTTTTGTTAATCTTGTATGTATGTACAAGTTTTGTCCTGTCTTCCATGTTGCCCACATCCTTTAGGATTGGGCTGGCACGGAAGTGAAATAAGCAGTAACCTTGAGTAAGGCGTAAGACCCCAATCAAACAAACTACATGTAGTTTCGCCCTGTCATAGTTAGCACTGGAGGAACATCAAAAGACACCACAGGACTCGAGGGACTTCACTGGTTTTTGTGGTTGAGTCATGGTCGCTTATTGATGTTGGAATGTGCACTGCTGTCTTAACATTATAATGCACTTTAGCACGGCATTCATTGGTAATCAGTTAATCAAAGTAACACATTTGGAGTCCATTCCTTAGCTATCAATGGGCTTTGAAAACACTTTTGAACAAGACTTTTAAAAGCTGGACTTTGCCAGGTTTATTCACTGAAATAAAAAAAACGGAAGCCAACTCCTGAGCAGCCGCAGTTTGGTTTTAGTAAGTTTTATTTGGTCCTTGTTCATACCACACCAGTATGGACCCTTCGTGTAGTGTTTCGTTCTCCCTCAACCCAAACCCCTTGATCATGCTGCGCTGTAATTGGAATGCAAGCACGAAAGCACACTCAGACTTGTTCAGATTTCACAAGTTTCCAGTTGGAAACGTTTGGTTCAGAGACATTGATCTAATTTTCGGCGACACTTGATAATTAGGTAATTATTTTGTCTTGCGCTGACCGGGCTGGACAAGGCGGAGGCCAGTCGTGATGTGGTGTAAGTGAGTTAGCTCAATTTACCCGCGTTAATCTCTTGTCCACTGTAATGGGTTCGCAACTCCCACAACTTTAATGTGGAACTCAGAACTGGAAACTCCTCTAATTATCAGTTCAGTTCTAGTTATTTTTAATCAGATAAATTTCACGATAGGCTTGTGATGTATAGGTGACCTGAAGGTCAGTTTTGCTAGAGGTGATGTACACTTTCATTAATTCTCATCTGAGTAGAAGAGTTGTGTCCCTTGACTAAGTATAGCTTTGACCCTGTTAATTGATAGCCTAGCAGTAAATGAGTTTGTGTCCCAAGAACATCAGAAGTTTATATTAAACTAAAACACCTCAGAATGTGAAATAAGATACCGAAAAGGTCAAAAAAATTTAGATAAATTAACAAGACAAATAATGAGAAAGGACAACAATAACAAGCAAATAAAAAAAGTAAATAACAAATATTATATGAAATATAATACAACAGTGATGTATTGGCTTTCAGTGTTAGTTTACTTTCATGCTGACATATACTTAGCACTGGAGGAATATTATCTTCCCAACAGACCTGACATTTGAAGTTTGATTGTATTTAGTGTTGCTACTATATCTAACATGTACTGTTGGAAAACATCGCCATCTGTTTATATCAGTGAAATACATGTACCTTTGAGTAGGGTGTCAAACATGCCACTTCTATTAATCTTAGAACCTAAGATTTGCATGGCTTTGTAATTTGAACACTATATGATTTGTGCTTTATAGGTTTTCATTTGAACTCCAAGCATCTGCCAAACTTCATATTTATAGAAAAATTGCAAATTAATTGTGGAAGGGCCTGTTTATTGTACCGGTGTATGTTTGATCCTGTTTTCGATCACTGGCACAGCAATGAACTTTCAAGTGGCTGCTGAGATGAGTGGACTTTATTAGTGTCCTTGGATTACCACCAAACACTGGCAATGCAAAGTATGTTACAAGTGGATTACCCTTAAGTACAACATTAACAATATTCACGAACATTGAACTGAACAAAAAGGCGCTGTCCACAGTCTTAAAGATGGGCTGCCCTAGAGCTCTTCTGCTTCAGAAACACCTTTTTGTGGAGGACTATTCCATTACCGTAACACTGTAATTTCCAATGTATCCTATTTAAAGTCTAATTGATACAAACATTACATGAATATCTACTCAATGTCTTTTGCAACCATTATTTTCTCATTTTCAATCTGTCCACTTAGATTTGTGTCTACTTCAACTCCTATGTTAAATAAAATCAATAAGATTAATTTTTTGTGTTTACTTTTAAGTGTAAGCTTAGTTGCTTTGGACACGAAAGAAAGTTCACGGAAGGGCTTTTAAATCCAATCTCTAGGTAACAGAATACCGACAAATCTTCTGATAAAACAGAACCAGCAAATGTGAGTCTTCAGTGACAACCACTTGTGAGGCTTTTCCCCTTGGGGGTGTCTCGTTCTCATGGTAACACGGCTTTGTCACTACTTGGTTTCTATGGAAACCTGATATCCGATCTGGAGTTTAGTAAAGTTAGAATATCAGAAGCAACAAGGGGAATGGAATTAACACTCCAATAAGCAAGCATGCGTTTAGACGATTTCACTTGATAGGTATCAAATTGATACGCCTGATGAACTTCCATTGGTTGATGAAGTTTTAAGAATACATGACAAACATTTAATTCTTGACCTTGAATACATGAGTTACTAATTTGTATGAATCAGTTACATTTAGATAGTGCTGGTGATCTGCGTGGGTTTCCTGTGCCCCGCTGTTCTCTGAGCTATTGGGGCATCAGAAAGCAGATTTGTTTTTCCTGTGGTGTCTCTGGCGTTACCTTCACCCATTGGGCTCGCATGACGTCATATTAGTGAAATAACCTTGAGTACAGAATAAAAACAAACCAGTACTATTTGATGATGACTTGTGGCATAAAGTAGCTTGGAACATAACTTGACAAAACTTAGATGGATTTTCAACCTCTGGATTTATTGCCAGGCGATGTTTCAGAGCTGATGCTACATGTAGCCTTAGCTTAATAATAGTGCCAGTATCTTCACTTAAATGTCGCTTGTCAATAAATCTATAAATATTTTGTTATGTTAAGTCATATGCGCACCCAAAATTTTGTATTTTGTGTTGTCCTCACAGAATCATCTGAGCTATAGATATTTTTCTCAAAAAGTAAAGGTTTGAGTTTTCTGTTAATTCCAACAAAATATTTGTTAGTTCAGTGAAAGTTTTATAATAAAAAAACCTACTCCAAATCCACATTTATTAGCCCCGCCCCTTACAAGATTCAAAACGTTACATATAATGTCATTCATGATGGGGGGGTCAAAGTCTTTGTTGATACATGTGTGCAAATATGGCCGACCCTGTTTAGGATTTCTCTTTGACTCGTAAAGTGATCAGAAATTTTTTTATTTTATGAAGTCTAATAATTTACAAAGTATAAAATGTTTGACTTTAACATAAAATTGTGTGAATTTTCCCCATTTTTACTCGCTCCGTGGCTGAGCATTGGACTACGGAGCCCCCTTCACTGTACCCAGAATAGGTTCGATCCCCCCTGTGGACCTTACATGTAGGTACATGTATATAAGGGAAGTTTTCTGGTGGCTGCGGAGTTTGCGGGGTGGTTTTTACGAGGTTTCTTCCTGATTTTCCACGATCATCTAGGCGAAATACTCTTGAGTATGACGTTAAACACCAATCAAACAAACAAACAAACACTATTTTACTCACAAACATCTTTGTGAAATGGGCTTCAGAGACCTACCTGTGTTCCATTGGAGAAAAAGGCAACTAGTTGTACTGTTAGTTACAAAACTTTCTCTCTTTCACCATCAGAATTAATGAAAAAACTTTTATGGGTGTCTGGTCTAGTTGGTCCATATGTATAGGATGTCCGTTTTAAGGATAGTTTTAAGGATGTTTTTATATGAATAATCTGGTCTAGTTGGTTGATATGTGTAGGATGTCCGTTACTTTACTCTCCTTGATGGACCTAGAAAGAAGAAAGTCTACCATTGATTAGTGACTAGTGTAGTTTGTAGAGCTGGTGTTTTTCTGGTGGCCGTATTAAGTATTTAGTCCCTAACTGGACAGGATGTAAGCGACCATTAAGCCGTCCCTGCTTTAATCTACTGACCAGTTCCTAATTGGCTCAGCAAGATAGCGCTAAGAGCTTCAGGCAGCTCTTCCAAAGGCTTCCATTTCTTTTCGGAAACTTGGTGTAATTTTCTCCCTTGGAGGCAGATTAGCTAGTTTTCTTTCTCCGACGCGAACAATACTTAGCTTTATTAGGAACATCCAAGGCTCTTCGATTTGTTAGTCTGTTTTTGAAGTTTGTACAGAGGCAGGATTTACAAAAAAACATGAAAATGTTATCATGTACTACATGTATATAGACATATAAAAAGCTAACAAAAACTAAAATGTATCAGTAAAACATATAACCGTATGCAAAAATAAAAGTACATGGTCAAATAATTTTTCTCTTCATACATTTAACTCATTTCTGTGATTTTGTTGTTGTTGAGAAATGTGTGTTTAAGTTTCTGAAATGTTTTGGTCAGAGACACCCTGTTGTGCTCTTTAGAGGATAGTGTAATACTTAGTTTATAATAGTAAGGATAGTAAGTTCCTTAAATCAATTATGTTTTATGGCATCATGATAGAAAATGTAGTAGCCAGACTATTGATAGGTCATCTTGTACAGGTGTAGTTTTGTAGGTCATTGTACAGGTGTAGTTTTGTAGGTCCTTGTACAGGTGTAGTTTTGTAGGTCCTTGTACAGGTGTAGTTTTGTAGGTCCTTGGACATGTGTAGTTTTGTAGGTCCTTGTACCGGTGAAGTTTTGTAAGTCCTTGTACAGGTGAAGTTTTGTAGGCCCTTGGACATGTGTAGTTTTGTAAGTCCTTGTACAGGTGAAGTTTTGTAGGCCCTTGGACATGTGTAGTTTTGTAGGTCCTTGTACAGGTGTAGTTTTGTAGGTCCTTGTACCGGTGTAGTTTTGTAGGTCCTTGTACCGGTGTAGTTTTGTAAGTCCTTGTACAGGTGTAGTTTTGTAAGCCCTTGTACAGGTGTAGTTTTGTAGGTAATCGTACATGTGTAGTTTTGTAAGTCCTTGTACAGGTGTAGTTTTGTAGGTCCTTGTACAGGTGTAGTTTTGTAGGTCCTTGTACTTGTGTAGTTTTGTAGGTCCTTGTACAGGTGTAGTTTTGTAGGTCCTTGTACATGTGTAGTTTTGTAAGTCCTTGTACAGGTGTAGTTTTGTAGGTCCTTGTACAGGTGTAGTTTTGTAGGTCCTTGTACCGGTGTAGTTTTGTAGGTCCTTGTACAGGTGTAGTTTGCCGGTCCTTGAACAGGTTAAAGTAGTAGCCAAACTATTGATATATAGGTCATCTTGTACAGGTGTAGTTTTGCAGGTCCTTGAACAGGTTAAAGTAGTAGCAAGGAAATATTTTTTATGTTCTTTAGAAATTAACCATTAACAACATATTGTAGTTTTTTTTTGGAAAACACTCTAAGATTGAATAGGTTCTAGTTCAGAAACTTTGCGGGCCTTTTTTCTTGCCAGAATAGAACCCACAGCCTTTGCTTTAAATGAATGACCTTAATATGAAACGATTCAACATTATGAGTCTTGTAAGGGGCGGAGCTATTAATGGTTGACCTGGAGGCAGGACAGTACATGCACATCAAAGCGTGGCCCAGGTTTGACAGCAAAATGACACATTCTCATTTAAATATTCGAGCTGAATTTTTTTGTTTTTAACTTTTTATAATTTTTAAACATTCACATTACTTTCAAATCTAGAAGTGGGATTAACGGAAAGTCTTTAGCTTTCACTTCTTGAGAAAAATGTCTATCTCGTTTGATTCTGTTATAACCCCATTTTTGTTACGTGTGTGACTTTAATGTGTCAATATGATCCTCCTTCATGTAACAACATTGTAGTTGTTTCTGGAAAATATGTTTCCATTTTGTAAAACAATTTTGTATCAAATGTCAATCATTGCTTGCGAAGATACTCACCTGTCTATTTGTCTTTGCTACCTTTCAGATCGTTTGTTTGGGAGTTGCCAGGAAAGAAGAGCTGCCAAAGACAGATACCAATACCTGTTGGATAGGGACACATTGGAAACCTTAGAAAATGAAATTTGGTTTCTTATTCAGAAAGGTTTCTCTTGGAAGGACCCATATACTCAGTGTCTACTTCAGAATATTCTAGTCTCATATCGTGAAAATATTGACATTGATAGGTCTGTGTGTTCGGGCGCTTCACAGTGGCAGGAAAACACAGAAAGTGACATTTCCAAAGTCTTACAGAGTCTATTTAACTACTATGATGCGAATGAAGACGAGGCCACTGCCAACCAGGACGATGAGTACCGCGCCGATTACAACTCGCAGAAACGTGATGAATTCTTGAAAATTCACAAATACTTCGCCCCCTCTCGCTCTGATTGGAAGAGGGTTGATGATCTTCCTGCTGTCAGTGAAAACTTCCAAAACCGTGAGACTCAAAATGAAGTCAATAATGTTATCCGTGCCATGGATAGTGGCGATTCACTGGGCTACAGCGACCTTACCGATGATGACGTTAACAAATTGCAGCTGTACTTGGACGCTCTACAGGAGGTGGCCCAGATGTACGACAATAGCGACAAAACAGAAATTCCTTACCAGTCGTCTGAAGAAATCGGCGAAAGCCAACAAGTTCCTAGCGAAGGCGCTGGTGCATTCTGGTCTAGCTCAGAAATCGGCTACCCAACGTCACCCGATAATATTGATGGTGAGGAACAGCCGTTACCAGGCATTGATCTCAGTATACTCAGCACAGGTACGTCTCTAATTCTTATCAAAAACTGTTCACAAGCACGGTGTTCTCTGGGTAAAGTTACCTGGCTGGCTGGCTGCCCAGAGTTTCCTGTGCTCCGGTGCAATTAGCTCCATGACCAAAAAGAGACACAAGTCTGATTTTTTGTGACATCATGTGTAAAATACCAGGGGTGCTTGGAGAGGGCCTCTTTAGCTAGAATGCTCTCGGAGGCAAAGGACACAGCAAGCCTGTTTGTTCTCAACCCTTTTTGCGTCATCTTTTTTATTCTATTTTTGTTTTTTCCTGTTACAATTGCTCGTTTCCAGTGACATCAAGCACGGTTTCTTTCAAAATTTACTAAAACTCCTAATCCCCCAATGAAAAAGCCAAAACAATTACTAAAATATTCCCAAACAAACAAAATGGCATTCATGTATAGATAGATAATTACGTCCAGTTATTGGATTCCAAACCAGATGAAGCATACATGTATTTTCGTTTTGCTTTCTTCTGTGTGATGGTGAAACATAATAAATCATATTGTTAGAGCAAAAATACTATTTTCACTTGAATATTCTCTTATAATCCAAGTCTGTGCTGTAAGGTTTTCTTGGGTAACCTAAAAATCGGTCCTCTAACATTTTTCTGGATAATATAAAAATAGGTTATGCAAGATGGGAATTGAGATAACCTGTGTTTGTCCTACATGTAGGTTAACCTGTTTTTCGTTTTGCATTTTTTATGACTGTTTGGAGAGGAAATGAAACCTTGAGTAATAATTAAAAAAACAATTCACAAAAGAATGTGATATACGGCATATGTGGAGATTCCTGCTTTGATAATTCATAGAAAATGCCAGGAAACTTTTTTTGAAGTCGGGTTTATTTTTAGGGACATCCAGACATTTATGCAAAATAATAGGCCTACCTCTGTCCAGTTTCATCCATAATAATAGGCCTACTGACTGTCATCAATGATGTGAGTGAAAAAATCTTAGGCTTTATGTTAAGATTTAATAAATTATTTATTTGATTGGTGTTTAACGTTGGGCATGGTGTTATATGGACACCAAGCAAAATAAATAAATAAATAAGGAAGTAATTTATCATTGCATAGAGATTTAATAAAATGCCAGTGATCAGCAGGCTACCAGACAATGTCCTGTATTGCGCACAGTGAATGTTTAAGCAATTGAAAGACACAGGTACTTTTGAGAGTTGATCAATAGTTACACCTTAGGTAGCAGTATGCCTGCAGACACGCAGACAAGTGAAAATTCGGAACTATGAGAATTTTTTTTAAACTTTGGAGCTCAAATCCTACAGCTCAAAACAAACACACAATAAAGATGCATTTCTGTCAAAAATATAAGTTATCACAATTGCACAGTTTACAGGTTGATGCCCAATCATGTTCATACCGTAGAATCTCTCTTTTTACTTATAACCGGCAATATAAAGATGAAATATTCTGAAATTTGATCAAAATTACGGTCACGAAAATTGGACCCTGTATGATGCGAAGGTGTCGGTCGTGATAAAACATTACAAATAAATTTTATTCTTTCTGAGGAATGACGACTCTAAAAACATTAACCACTGATTTGGTACATTTGGGAATATTAATTTTCAACAATGCGGCAGGTAAGTTTCAGACTAACGCTTCCACGATTTGGGGAAACCTATAAAACGGTCGTCCTAAAATGAGTTTGGACGACAACAGGACGAATGCGTTCGACCGTTCGCCCTAACACCACAGGCCTGTAATTTAATCAAATAAACAACAAAATGTCATCTTAATTGTCAAACAACTTTGTGATTGATGGCCTCTTTTTTGTTATCCATACTGCTATCTTGAGAGAGAATGTTTAGACATTATCTAAGTTTTGGCTGGAGCAACCAGCAAAGTTTAACGAAAGGTAAATTCTGTTCGTTGGCTTGCTGCCTGGCTTAATGTTCTTATGAGTTACTATAGACAGGTGATTGCTGGCTGGCTAAAATGTTCTTATGAGTTACTATAGACAGGTGATTGTTGGCTGGCTAAAGGTTCTTATGAGTTACTATAACCAGGTGATTGCTGGCTGGCTAAAGGTTCTTGTGAGTTACTATAGACAGGTGATTGCTGGCTGGCTAAAGGTTCTTATGAGTTACTATAGACAGGTGATTGCTGGCTGGCTAAAGGTTCTTATGAGTTTCTATAGCCAGGTGATTGCTGGCTGGCTAAAATGTTCTTATGAGTTACTATAGACAGGTGATTGTTGGCTGGCTAAAGGTTCTTA
>JAVFBZ010137550.1:0-22303 GCA_032466195.1 Katharina tunicata
TGACTCCCTCATATACCTCAGGTCCACTGGAAGGCTTGAACCCGTGCGGTACATCGAAGGAGGATCTGCAGTCAGACACGCTAACCACTGAGCCACAGCGCGGGCCTAGCATAAATCTGAGCTCAATTCATACTTTTTTTGATGATTCTGATGTTTGTCCAGGCGGCCAATGTGTGAATGAATTCACCAACTTAAATACAGATCACAACTAATTACTGCAAAGCACAGCACACCTAATTATTTAATATATGTTTAATGTTGTACTATAGGGTATTTCACACGTGACAAATTTGCGAGCACTAAGGCTGTATTGTGGAAACCTTATTAAAACCAGCCTAATTAATTTCATTAATCTCATTTTGTAGCGCACAAGCCAATGGAAAGAAAATCATCCCCACGCAGCACTCCAAAGGAACAACGACAAGTACAAGTACAAAATGCTTTACGCCAAATATAAAGATATTTCACTTACAATGGCTTGCAAGTCCAAAAAGGTACTATAACAACACAAATTGTTTCATTGGGGTTTTACTCCACACTCCCTTGTTTCATTTATATGACGGCATTCCAGCAAATAAGTGAAAGAAACCGCCTTAAGTGAAGCTGGCAACATAGAAGCGCCACAATATATGTACATTTACAAAGCACAGGACATCCAAACATATCGGCTTCCTGATGCCCCTTAGCTCAGAGAGCATAAGGGCACAGGAGGCTCCCATTCAATCACTAAATGGAAACACAGAAGACATCACCGTACATTTTCAAGACAAAAAACATTACACAACAACAAATCAGCTTCCTTAGCTCAGAGAGAACCAGGCCACAGGGAGCTCCAACCCATCCAACGTGATATGATTTTTCATTTACAGTTTCAGATTCAGTTGCACCATAGCTCAAGATGTACAAGAGATCCAACAAAAATAAAAAATTGGGGGTGAAAACCATAAATCCTAAGCATACCTCCAATGAAGATATCAGCATTAATATAGGTAAACTGGTCGCTTGTCTCACTAGGTATTTCACACTCTGGACATTGCCCAGGGCACTGCTTCCTCACAGCCTGGTAACGGAACATATTCGTCCTCAGGGCTGTGGCCAAGAATGGTGAAATATCCCCACTATCCTGAAGATACCCAAGCTGTTAAAAACAAATAGAAAAAGGTTAATGATAGCAAAGCAATTTTCACTCATTTGTTTGTCTGGCGTTTTGTGCTGTACTCAACGTTATTTAACCTCTATGAGGATTGCCTTCCTGTTTGTTTGTTTGTTTGTTTGATTGATCGGTGTTTAACGTCATACTTAAAGGTATTTCATTAAACGACGACGGATTCTCCACTTCTTTATCTGCTCTACTCAATATGGCAGAATACCAGGAGGAAACCTTGTAAAAACCGCCCCCGCAATTCCCGAAGTCACCTCATGGACTCCCTCATATACCTCAGGTCCACTGGGAGACTTGAACCTGTGCGGTACATCGAAGGAGGATCTGCAGTCAGATGCGCTAACCACTGAGCGGGCCCCCCTTGCTGTTTGTAGAAAACCTGAGAAGATACCTTGTAAAAACCATCCCACTATATCCGGGAAAACTTCCCTTAGGTATTAGAGAGTCTTAGGACTAGGGGGGAGTTAAAAAAATACCCGGTACAGGATTAGGGTAACTTTAACAATTTAAATAAAGACTGAATCTTTTCTTCAGTTACCAATTCATTGTTCATATGATAAATTTTTTACTTTTATTGGTTTGTTACGGTATAATTTGTTTATTTTATGCCTGCAGGGCAGTTTTAAGCACAACTTATACTACACACAGATCTCATATTCTTTTTAGGTTTTTTTTTGTTGTAGGCATAATTGACTTCTAAGTGCTTAAATCTTGAGGGTTTGCTAAATTTCCTCAGCGAGAGCCTAATCTGTATATCAGTTGGTCAAGGGAAGTTCCAGCCCAAACACGCTATAAAGTGTTAAAAAAGAAAACTGATAAATCTTACCCTTTGTACTTCGTATGCTGGATCAACCCTTAGTGCTCTTATTAGCCGGCCTGATTGTCGATTAATGAAGCGAAATTGCTTATTTCCAGTGTAACTGTATGCCACTTGATCAAGGTGTGCTGTTATTCGGGCATGAACGTCTGTGGACGTCTTGAAGGCTTCACAAAGACCTGTGTAGTTGGCGCCACATTTTTCCTGAAGTGTTTTGTGAATGGAGTGAGCGTAGGAGAAAACGGCATCTATGGTAGGGAAGGCCCATCGCCCCTGGTTAATCGACGGTGTTTTGGCTGTACATGGATTATTCGGATATGTCCAATCACCAGATAAACTACACTGATATTGTCTCTGGAAATATTCACGGAACCATGGATTAGCCCTAACAACTTCCGGTTGAGAAAACAGTTCTCGGAGTCGGGTTTCCAGTTCAGGAATTACAAAGTTTTCCAAGTCGACAGAAATAGACTTTTCCGCATTGGCTTTTCTGGCTGTTTTAACTACTTGTTCCAAGTCCCTGTTCGTTAAAAATACAACATTTGAAAAATCAAGGCTGCTAGCTTTGACATCGTAAAGGTTTTCCAAATCAGAAGTAGAGTCGGTGAAAACGAAGATTACATCGGTTTCAAAATCAGTGGCTGCTTTTAAGATAGCATCTGGTGTACCGTCAACGACGAGTTCGTATGACGCTGCAATACATATACCATAATCTTTTGCCATTCTCTGAAATTCCTGCTTAATATCTCTGCTCGGTGAGTCGGGAGCATTAATGGTGACAGTGTAGTTGAAACCCATCTCCTTGGCAATTTGCAACAATGCCAAAGCAATTATACTATCAGAGGGTACCGTTCTAAAGAAGGTGCCGGGTGGTTTCAGACGATTGTTAAGCAAGGGAGAAGTTGCCCCTGGGCTCACTAAGGGCAGACCGAGATTTTGCAGGGTGTCAACAACTTCTGATGTTCCCTCACTGCTATAGGTCATCCAGCCAGGATGTCTGTCTTTGATCAATTTGTCCATTCCGAGGCCATTAAAACCGACAAAACTTTGAACAATTTGATTGGTCCGTGTTGGGTTGCTGCAGCCGTCTAAGGCAAGTCCGCCCAAAGTGACTCCATTTAGCCGGAATGGTGCCTGTCCATTGTTTACAGCATCTATAGCAAACGCAAACGCCTCTGTTGTGAGGAAGCCGTTATTTCTGTATTCGTCACTGCACAAAAATGGTGATTCTCCAGAATTAGTGACATCGAAAACAGCAGGAAGTACCACATCTCCTGGTTTATACATGTATTTTTGCAGAGAGAACATGTAGAGACATTCCAAGCAGAGTCCGGGGCATTCCGATCTCCAGTCGTTTGGGAATTTGTTAGGAGTGGGAAGGGTTATACTGTCAATGTTATTTATCAGACTCCCAATCAGATTCAGTTCATTTCTCACTGGAGTAAATGTTGCAATCTGAAAGTGAATTAAAAACATCTCGGATCAGAAGATTCTAATCAATCTATGAATGTAAAACTAAAGTACATTAGTTCAGCTATACTGGGACTAGGAATGTTAAGTACCCTAAATGCTGGATAAATTCGACCCTCTTTAGTACTTATACAACTACATTTTATCCAAAAGGTAAGGAGTGTAGACATGCAATGTTGAAATTTTTATGAAGTTCAGACTTTAAATTACCCGAAAATGTAAGTTTTAGTTCCAAATAATTAATGTCATACTCAAGTGTATTTCACTTATGGGACTAAGATACCTTGACTGTATGGTGGAGGAACTAGCAGAAACCTTACAGAAACCATCCTATAATCTGGCCAACTTAAAAAACATTACAAAAGACAAAACTATTTTTTTACCTGGTTGTACTCTTGTCCGAACCTAGTCACGCTGTAAATCATGTAGTCAACATTCCCAGCACGGTCAACAAATTCAAACTGGACACTGTTGTCATCCTGGAATTTAGCGGCTTCAATTCCAGACATCAAGATATTGATTTTATCCGGGGCGTTCATGAAACTACTGCACACTCCTCTGTAGCCATTGCCGCAGAAATATCTCAGAGCAGAATCCAATCCAATTGCAAATGAATTCACAGCAGCGATGACATAACGACTATACAGATCAACATTGAAGTTATTATCGGTAATAGGTCGGCCAGTACATGGTGTAGGGTATCTCGAATTTCTAGAGTCAATGCTGCAATTGTTCAAAGCTTCGTACCACTCAGAAAACCACGGATTGGTTTGGTAGGTAAGTACATCTATTCCAGATAGATATGTCAAAAATTTGTTAAACTGAAGCTCAGCAGGTTGGATAGTTATGGATCCCTCAGCAACATCACCTAACCCTCGCAGAATCTCTTTGTCTTTTCCCCAGCCTTCACCGCCTATCAACACAAACTCGCCCTTTGCATTCATGTCTTTGTATGCCATCAGGAAATCTCTGACGTGAGTGTTTCGCATAAAAAGAACGACAGGTTGCGCAAATGGTTTTCCTCTAAGTCGCTGCACAATGACTTTCATATCCCCGTCGGTTTGTGGTTCATGTACGGCAACAACACAAATCCCTTCCTGAGCGCCCAACCGTTTCAATTCATTGACAGCATCGCGGCCATACGGTGAAGGTTCTTGGATGGCCTGTATGTTTTGCCAGCCCAAACGCTTTAACATCATAACGATGCCTCGGACCAGGTTAGTGTCCGACGGTATAGAACGCAGAAAGTATGGAAATTTTCTTTGATCTGCCAGAGATGGACTTGTGGCAGCATAAGATATTTGTGGTTTTCGGACCCTATTGACAAATTCAGAGAAATCTATCGTCAAACCAGATGACCCCGATGCTATATACCCTTCAATTTTCTGAGGCTGTAATCGTGTTCCTGATCCATCTTCAATTCGCATCATTCCAGAAGAGGCGCTGTAGGCTAAATTCTTTGCAATCAAGGGACTATTGCAATCATCAAATCCCAGCATGCCTAGCTCTACTCCATTGAGGATTCCTTGTGGTTTATTTTCCACAGCCCATTTCATGGCCTCCACTTGAAGAGGGTACCACAAATCACCACAAGACAGTTGAGTTTCGCCTTGTTCATGCACGGAGAAAATTCCGTTCAAAATAACATCACCATCAACAAAAAGATATTTGGCCTGGTAGTTGGGGCCCAGACACTTGTCACAGGCGCCAGCAGACGGACAGGAGGATGTTGGATAAGTTGATACTCTATTGGCCCTGGTTTCATCAAACATTTGAAGTCCGTCAAAAACAATTTGCTCATTCTTGGCTTCCACAGTAGCAACCTGCAACAAAAAAATTTCAATAGATTATAAGATACTTTATCTTTATGGGAAAATGCTTGACATTTTGAATTTGAAAAAGAAGAAAATTATAAAAATGTCTGAATGATTGGTGTTGAGTGCAATAAAAGAATCACCTGTTATTTGATACCACATAAACAGAAAATGAGCAGAAAGATTTAACCATAGACTCCTAATATTGGAGATACACTTGAGCCGATCAGCTTATCGGAGTAGACCCAGTTTACTTACCCGTACAAATTTGTACACTCCGTTGTCGTTGTTAAAATTGAAGACTTTGTAAGCGGAGTTAACAATGTCAAGGTTACTGTCAAAGCTCAGCCTCTCTGGGGCCAGGTAGGGCTGGGAATTGGGTGTGGCAAGACTGGGGACTCTCTCAGGGGTCATGAAGGTGAAATTGACTTTCTTCAGGTAAGTTTCATAAAAGTCTTGAGAGGATAGGGATCTCAAAGCAGTACACATGCCTGGTTGATTTGTGCCACCGCAAACAACGCTGTGGGCTTCTCTTAGAGCTCTGGCGTAAGTGTACACTGCTAAAACTGCTGGTTCCACTAGGCGTCCTTGTACAAATCGCGCTCTCTTGGGGGTTTCGTCAATCGTGGTGCATGTTCGTGGGTAGCCTTGATTAGGTAAGCTGGGCAGATTGCACTGGTATTCGTGCATGTACCATTCACCAAACCAAGGATCGTCTACTGGTGGCGCCATTTCATTTAGGCGCACCCAGTGATCTTCAAACTCGGCCATGCTGCGGGAAAACGGCTGAACAGCAACGGCACCTCTTGGGTACGTCAGTCCTTCAAATAAAGAACTAATACTGATGCTATCAGCAAAGACCCACTGCAAGCGACCAGCATTAGAATAGCCATTCCCAGCCACCATTAATCCATTGGCCACTTCTGGAGTTCCAAAGAAAACAACCCCTGTGGCGCCAATTTTCACAAGTTGCGCCAGAGTGCGATTCATTGTTGCCACGCTGGTATCGTCTTTAGATAATCGTATGCCTGTTCCGACGCAGACACCAGATCCACCAACATTCTGTAAAAATTCTTCGTAATACTCCATTGACCTGGGATCATCTGTATACACTACTGTTATGTAACTCCACTGAAGATGTCGAAGGACTTCATTTACAGCCTGTGAGAAAAATAGATAATTACAGCAAGTGAGAAAACTTTCAGAATTGATAGATTGTTTGGTGTTTAAAGCCGCGCTCAAAGGTATTTCACTTATATGACGGCACTGTATTCCAACAGCAGACAGAGCTCTTAACACAACCACACAATGTGTAGTCATTTTGATTTTGTGTTATTGGAAAGATAATGTTACTCCAAGTATGACAACATGAATATAATCTGCAAACATACTGCCCTTAGCCAGAGGGCGACAGTTTCAGAAAATGTAGATAATTACAGTCTGAGAAAATGATAATTAGTCTGATAAAATGTAGATAATTTGGCTCACTTATGACCCTCAGCTCAGGGAGCGCGAGGGCACAGGAAGCTCTCGACAACAAACACACCGGCTATAACCGAGATTGAATTACTTTAATTACATGATTATTGGTGCTTATTTGACTGGTGTTTTATGTCCTATTCATGGCTTTTTAAACTTGCTGACTCAATGGTCTGTGTTTGGTGGAAAACACAGTAAAAAAAAAACACATCTTGATCTCTGCAGGTAAAATCATAATGCTGAGGCAATTCATCTAGTAGTGATCTACTGCTAAAATTAATCTTACCCTTGTCAGTCCTTTTCGTTCCGGTTGGATTGTTCTCATGAAATTAGGATATTTCAGCTTGTTGCTCAGACTTGTTGATGTTGCAGCAAATGATACAACAGGAAGGTTATACTGTTCCGCCAATTCAGATATTTCCATGGCAACTGAGCTGGGGTTCATATCAGCAATGCCTACATAACAAAATAAAAGTAATGTTTGGTAGTGTCTACAGTGAAAGCTACGGAATATATATGTTTGTTTGATTGGTTTGGTTTATTGGTGTTTAACATTGTACTCAAGGGTATTTCACCTATATGACGACTTACTAATTTGCGTTGCCAAGTGTATTGTGGAAAACTGGGAAGAAACCTTGTATAAACCATCAAGAGAACTCCGCAGCCATCTGATGCATGATTGGCATTTGACGCCATATTCCACACTTATGATGGTGTGCTAGACTTATAACGACACAGGCAACACACAAGACAGCACACAATTGTTTTAATACAGGGTCCAGTTCTATGGCACAGGAATTTCACACTCTTAAAGAAAAGCATGACAACTGTTAATCCTTCTGATTGCAAGTCAATGCCGTCAAATTCAATTCGAACCTGCCTGGATTAAATAAAAAACATGACAGTCTTCATATACATTTTGTAACATACCTAACATGGCGTTACTCGTTGAGGAACAGGTCTGTTCACTGCCACCCAGACGGGGAAATAACTCAGTGGCTCCACCCAGAGCCTTCTCAGCACGCCCACAAGTGTCAATCACCTTCATTCCTGAAAACAAAACGGATATAACATGATATACATACATATCTTCATGTAATGTTGAACAAAGAAATTTAGACCTAAAGTTATCTGATGATTGTTTTTTTATGCCACATTTGGTTTTACGTCCTACTTAAGCTTATTTCACTAATGTGACCGTGTGCCAACCCAATGTACAGCAAACTACCCTACACATCACTGGAAACAGATTGATTGATTGGGGTGTATTAATCATACTTAAGGTTATTTCACCTGTATGACGGCGTGTCAGCTCATTCACAGAAGAAGGAAACCAGAAAGAAAGTGACCTGGCAACACAAAACACCCCTAAGTACATTTACAGGACACCAGAACAAATAACCTTCTTGATGCCACAAAGCTCAGGTAGCACCAGTTTCCTGATGGCCCTAATATTAGAGAGCACCCGGGCATAGGAAGCTCACGCCAACCACCCGCTCCAGATAAAGGAGAAATACCCGAATACCAACCCCAGAATTATAGCCACTTACCCAGCTTAACACCAGGGATATAGCTGTCTCTTTGTAGCTGTCCACTTATTGTGATGTTTTTCTTGTTCAATAAATCTAGAATCCATCGCACTGCTTCATACCCTTGTATGGAATCTGAAAGACAAGAAAATTGTTATTGTATGAGTGGAGTATTCTTTATTACTAAAGGATATATAACTCATATGAGATATGAGTCACTACACCCAAGTTTTAGCGACTTTAAGACAGCGACTTATTTTTGCTGATGGAAAGATCAAGAGCAAAGTATTTGAGGAACCAACTTTTAGTAGAACAATGTATGTGGATCTCTTTTGCAATATATATACCGCGTGCAGCCTCCATTATATTAAATATAACGTTCTAGATAAACCCATTTGACAAATGAACCATATGTAGTCTTATCCATCATTTTTTTAAACTTGATGGGGCAAAGAAATATTATTTACATATTTCATCTCTATAACTCTATTACTTATGTTTTCTTTTCAAACTTTGTCAGAACTTCCTCCATACCTGATAATGGATATCCACAGCCATACCCATTCTGTCCAGAGCTGGAATGTATCCCAAACAATCCACCAATCACAGCGTCTGCACCAGGAACAATTTCCACCAATCGATTCTCACACGTTTTTTTATACAGGTCAGCTGGGGTTTGGGATGTAGCCAAGGCGAACAGACACGCCCCTAATAAGAGGCTCTGGGAGGCCCCCCTCATTTTTTCTGAAAATAAAATCAAATAGTTTATTACATTTCTTGGCTTTTATATGCTTTTCAGTGTTACATGATGCACATCACTGCAATGCAGGAGTCTGTCTGTTTGATTGGGGTTTTATGCCGTACAGTGGATACTTGCTGGCAACACTGAAGATGCCTCAATACATTTACAGGACAAAAACAGGACACCACAACAAATACACTTCCTTATGCCTCTCAGAGCACCGGAAAACAGAAGGCTCCGAACCAACCACTCCCACAATGCAACAGTCAACTTTATATAAAAAAAAAATATTGAACATACAATATGTCTTATGCAATTAAAAAGCAAACAATTTAATAAAGTATTCAGGAAATACTTGGCTCTAAATATTTGAACGCCATACTTAATGTTTTTTTTAGGGTATTTTTTGGTGATACATTATTTGATTATAATATTAACTTAGCAGGTCAAAAACAAAATGCTTATAAGAAAGTTATCTGTAGGTGAAGAAAAATAGAATTGCAGCCAGCTTCCTAAGTACCACATAATTAAATCAGATTGTAAAATTATCGATTATAGAACACCCTATAAAATCACATTAAGTTACTACTTTGTAAGCAGTGTAAAGGAATTTAAACTAATATCCACGACAATGGTGCACTTAGAGAGATTTAAGATTTTAAAGCAAACATAAATTTGTTGGCTCAAATGGAATAATACATTACCTCCACAACTTTCAAAAAAGTAACAGTGATTTGTGGTTGAAATTAAAATGTGATTTAAAGTAAATGTAACTGCATCAGTTCAAAATAAAATTGTTTTAAGGTCATCCAACAAGTATTCGATATCTTATTTATTTTTATTTGGTGTTAAGCGGTGTCTCACATTATAGTTATGATAAATACACAGCCATGAAGAAACTTCTAAAAACAAGCTTGCAATTTCTGTAGCAGACAACACACAACATGTAATAAATAGTGTTTTAAAAAAAATAATTGCATGTACAGAATCTACCGAAAAAGTAATTTTAATTAAACTGTCATTACCTAAAATAAAGAAAACAAAGCACTATACATATAACCCAACAAACATTAAATAATTATTACTGGACTTGTTTTAGAAAAATATATCAATTAAATAGACAGTGGAATTAAGAAAAGAAAAACATATTACATAAACTCTTTTCAAGGGTATTTCACTTATAAAACGGTGTATTCAAAAAGAAGACAGCTCCCCTAACACAACCAAATGATGTGAAGTCACTTGAAGTATTAGGTCTGTGGAAAGATCCAGTGTTACGATACTGGTAGCATCAATGTTAGCTGGAAACATAGGTTTATGAAAGTTACTACCCTTAACTTGAGGGCCAATGTATTGTGAACAAAAAAAAGTAATGATAAAAAGAAAGGTTATGATATCTAATCAAAATACAAGAGTTATCATAATCATATATGTCCATATAGTGATGTATATTAAAGTTTTATATATATATTTTTTATAAATGGACAGAAAGAAAATTTTGATTGCCGCCTATATATAGACTTCAGCCAGGGTTACCCTCTACACAAACAATATATAATATATTATCAGACGTTCTAATAGTATATGCCGTATAGAATATATAAATTGTTTTTCAGTTGCCGAAAGCTTGAAAGACTTAGTCATCATACATGCAGATATAAATGAACAATAATGTTGTTTAGTATAGGCCTACCGAATTGTTAATAGCCTCGAACAGATAAAAATTGGAAGCAGAAATTAGCTAATGTAATAATAATACTATGATCATACCTTGGCGTGTAAAACACACCCTGCGAAATCAAACGTCAAAATATCACACCGATTCTTTTGATCACTGCCACTAGTTATGATGTTTTTTGAAAAGTCTGCGGAATCCCTGATCAAAATTTCCAGCTATTAGATTCCCCCATCGTGTGAATCGACAGTATTTAGGCAGGGCGTACTTGCATTTACCCTATATCGAGCGAGACCTTAGTTGTCCACCTTAGTCGAGTCAGTCAACTATTCATTCGTAACCCGTCAGGCTAAAGAAAACCCGTCAGACAAGTTTTGGTTTATTTTTAGCTCCACGCGAGTCACCCAACGAGTTGAATCAAGCGGCATGAGCATGTGCGTGGTGGCGACATCTACCGGAGATTTAGAGCAAAGATATTGGAATATTTATTTATTTATCAACTCATTTCCAAAACAAATTAATTAATTGTTTGATTTTATTTTTGTTGCAAGGCGGTAGTTCTTACATATATATGGTAATTTGTTTATAAATGGTAGTATGCTTAACACAGAAACGCGCAAAGTGTTTTTTTAAATTATTGCTTGGAGAAAAATAAATAATTTATTTATTTACTTGATGGGTGTTTAATGTCGTACCAAAGGGCGTTTTAGTTGTAAAACGACTTTGCCTTGCCAGTGTATGGCGAAAACCCGCGACCTTAAAAGAAATACGCCCCGCGAAGACCGCAGCCACCAGAGAAAAATAAATAAATAAATAACTTTATAAATAAATACAAAATAAAGAAAGAAGGAAATGTTAGCCTCTATAGATGCCGAGATATGAAGGATAGTTGCCTTTCCAGCAGCTAAGCCATTTGCGAACAAATTAAGCAGCAACAAGTTACCGACACTATATCATGTGCATGTGGTCTAGTTTGAGTTATGTATTCATTTATTAATGTATTAATTGATTGATGTAGGTTCATGCCCTATAATACAAACAGGCCTACCAACATAGGCTACATAATAATAAAGGACACAGTAGCCTATAACTTTGGACTCCTTAACTGTACTCCGTGGCGACTAATTTCCTTCTCAGTATTTCTGTTTTGGTTACAGGTGCACAAAAACGTAACGTTAGTTAAAATATGAATTGTAGGCCTATCTATATGTTGTAAAAGCCTACTTGTTTTTTTATTAAGCTAAGCTTTGTCTGCAGTTGTGACATCAAACGTAAAGTCAATTCACCTATATATTGCGGATAATAAACACATCAAAGGTGCGTTAGACAGAAAAGACTGGGAAAATAGGGGGAGTTTCACTATTGTCTTGATTCAATTCGCTTCCCACGGCTTCAACCTTTCTTTGTGGGGCAACGACTGGGCGGGGCATCGCCCAGTGTGGTGTACACACTTATTATTCTGGATACTTGCACTGTTTCTATGAGTTCGTGTTTCTGCATGATTTTGTTAAAGGCAAAACGAGTTGTGAGCAAGCAGGAATTTCCACAGAACCCAATATTGTGCATGGGATGCATTACATCCAAAAGTAAAAAAGAAAAACTATATATCCCTGTCGTTTGTAGACGAATATGAGATAAAATGATTCTAACTTATTGACAATGTCTAGAATAATTCATAATGTTATTACAAAATGTGCACTTATTTGTATGCGCCTTCACTATAAGGTCAGAATGTTCCGAGCTTACATTCATTAGGATATACGGATGTCGTAGTAGACTAATAACGATGCAGAACTCATACTAAGTACTTGATCAACATTATTTTTCCAACAGAGCTCACACTTTAAGTGACTTAACATGTTTTTGATTGTGTTTCTGTCTTCTTGTAAATTTGGAATACCATTATTAATATTATACAATTTCATATCGATCACGTTTATGCATGTTTTGTTCCTGTTCAAAAACACTAAAAATTAATTTTCAACAATTAATTTATCGTGCTTTCACTTTGGATTTTTCACGAAATTCATGTTAACTTTCTAGAAATTCATTTTAATTTTCACGAAACTCTTTTTAATTTTCATGTGTGTCACTTGAATTTTTTGTGTTTTCCAATATAATTTTTGCGAATTTAAACTTTTTTTTCTTTCTCCATGGAATTTCTCGATTTTCAAATGTAATTTTACCAAATAACATTTAAGTGTTATCGATGAATTTACCTTACAGCGGAACGAAACATGCATACTACATTGATGTGGAATTTTTTGATACTTTTGTGAAATTCTGATGGCGTTTATTATTATGTATACATTTTATTTTTTTGTAGAGAAAGAAAATTTTGTTTGCCTCAACCGGGATTCGAACTCTGATCTCTGGCTATATACGGATGAAATCCCTTCCCCACAAAGAACAAGAATAAGAAAAAGTGACCCAGTCCATGGTTCCAAAAATGAATAGTCTTTGTTAGGAAGAGAATTCATTTGCCATTCTTGCATTGTTGGCATTTTGGTTCAATCCGGGTAGAGACCTCAAAATTCCCCCCTGTCCACCATTACCAAATATCCAGGTATATATAAACGAAAAACGATAAAAGATTAGTGAAATTGAATTGTTCATCGATGCATATATAATATCAGAGGGTTAATAGACTTCTGGTAATATACATTGAAACACATGACTTAAAACACTCCAGACATATAAAGGTATATGAATATTTATGATACACATATTTAGATATAATGTCAGTTTATAAACAAAAAGGTCACCGCGCAGGTGCTTTGATGTGTATTATATGCAAATGAGGCCAAAGTTCACCTTGATAATTTTAACAAGAGAATTTCAGGTTTTTCTAGTTGGTTGATTTGTTTCGATGCACCTTACACTCACGGTTATATCTTCATCATCAAGCATACAATACAGAGAAAGCTAGCCTATTTATATCACACTTTTGTTTTTTCTACGCTACGTCATGTCCCGTTTTTCATGAAAGGAGAAAACAGCCTAAGGCAAAGATGAGCAAGTAGTGTTAACTGTATTGGGTTTAGATAGGTGTAAAGGCATAGGTAAGGTATGTCGTTGTTGTCAAGCAAGTTCAGAAGTGGTATCAAACGGGAGTGTACGAGTTAAGATCTGTAGCTGAAACGAAGATGCTGTGAACGAGAAACTTGCATATACCGGACAAGAAAGTTCAGAAAAGGGATTTAGCTTTCGCAGGTAAGCTCTCAAGATTTCCTGATGTTTATAAACCTAATATATAAACCTTCTTTCATAATTATAAGAACTTAATGAGGCATACCCAATTAACGCAATAAGACAATCCTACATAGGGAAAAGTCATATCACAGGGCGTGGTATATACTCACAAGATAGTCTTATATTAACCCCTTAAACAAACTTAACTGCAGCATGTCTTAGTTTAAAACTACTGGTTTACAATATATAACGCGTCTTTCAAGTTGTGAGAAAAACATGAGATGTTAACATCCAATTATTTTAGTTATTGCCGATAGTTTATATATATGCCTAATTATTTAAGCTACCGGAAATGACTTTTGAACTACAGATCAACATGTGTTTACCTTGGAGACAGACCGTTTTTAAAAAATGAACCAATAGAGGGAATACGTATTTTTTAAATCTCAATCCAATTTCAAAAAAAGAATACTTCTCAAATTATATTTCGTCGATGTAATGAAATAATATAATTTTACAATAAAGTGAGCTAACAGTTTAGAGGATGAGAAATTTATCATCTGTTATGCTGTACTATGCTAATTCTACCAATTTAAATTCGTTTGAATTCTTACGGAGTTTAAGTAGTTGTAGGTGAAATCAATTATGAGGTTACTATTGAACAGATTCTACATGAAAGTATTGGAAATTTCTATGTTAAGTGAAATGTTTCATTCAGTTTGAAGGCTAAAATCAATCAATCAATCAATCAATCAATCAATCAATCAACCAATCAATCAATCAATCAATCAATCAATCAATCAATCAATCAATCAATCAATCAATTAGTATAGTTAAAGTATAAAATGTATTTCTGTATACCGCTGTTTAATTAAGGCAGATCCAAGATGGAGAGGTGGGTCTCCATATTTGTTGCCATGGTAACGGTGACTATGGTGGCATCCCAAGGAATAACCCAAGAGACTTGTGACAGACAAAGAAGATTCGTGACAGTTCGGCCTGATGCCGACCTTATGATTGCCGGGGTGTTCCCGATGAGGTCACGAGGGGTGAATGGATATGGCTGCGGAGTCGTAGGACCTGGTGAGTTTAATAATGTTAAAATTATTTATTTTTCAAAATGATTCGGAAAGAATAGAATTAAAAGATTTTCTAGACACTATAACCGTTGAAATAAAACTCGTTCTAAGTAGACTATGGAGTCATATTGCCAATACGCTCTAGAACATCCAGCAAATTTGAAAATGATCTGCTCTCAGGATTAACTTGATTTTGAACATCTTTTTAAAGCTACAGCTGACGTTCTATGTGATAGAGACCAACTTTAATTATGTTTTCTTCTTTTTAATGGTCATTGAAAGCCAAACAACCTTTTTTTTACTTTCAAGGAAAACTGTGATCGCTTCAACCATTACAGTCTTTTTCAATATAAAAGGGAGATAATTTAGTACTGGAGGTAATTAGCAGCGGTACTTCAATTTCTATATACGATCTTTACAATTCCTTTTAGTTTATGTTTCATTATTGAAGTTTACTTTTATATTGCAATTGTTATTAATTATTACAAAAAAACACAGACGGTGCTTAAATTAAATATTTCATTTCAGAGAATTACCGTATCATGGTGTACGAGGCGGCCAGGTTTGCTGTACAGAGAATCAATGCTGTAAATTTTATACCTGGGGTCACTTTAGGTAAGAAGGGATGGTCCTGTTTGTCGTCCTATTAATGTCCTGTGGCGTCATGTGTGTTGCCATTGCAGTTAGAGTTGTTTCTTTCACAAATTTGGCTGGCACGTAAACGCCGTTAACCTTAAAACCCCTAATCAGACAAACAAACCATTTTGTTATGTTACAGATTGCCTCGACGGAGTATCCCAGGCCTTGAACATGGAGTTCAATGCGCAATTTGAAATCTGGCACGGATAATTGAAGTGCGCTTGAATATCGTTTTGTCAGTGATATTTATAAGAATTCTTACCTTAATTCAACAATCAAAATTAGCTATATGTAGACTATAGAAACAGATATATAAAAAATAAATTTTCGAAATTACATAAACTGGGAAATGGATTGGGAATTATTGTTAGCTTAGACTGGGCCCGGAACTGTGTCAGTTATCATTGGGAGCAACGGTAGCAGCGGTTGACCGGCTGATTGTAGATTCTGTCAGCTAAATAGGGGTTCCTATTTCCTTTAAGATTTATTTAATTAAATTTACATAAATTTACAAAGGTAATATGTATATTCTGATATGTTTAGCTTTCTCAAGATGCCACCAATTGTAACAATTCGTAAACATGTCATCGTTTCATTGAGCGGCTTTGGTGTATTTCGTTTTTCCTATTCTTTACGACATAATAAGCACAGATTTTCTGTACACTAAAAAGTATCATTGGTGATATCCATAAATGTTTTGATGTTTTCATCGTTTGTCCGTTTCAGGACTCAGGGCGTACGATTCCTGCTCAAATCCTAACGTAGCAGTTGCCTCCCTTGACGATTTCTTCCAGGAGAGCAGCGGATGGCAGTGCCGGTCTAACTCCTCACAGATAACAATAGGTTGGTGAAACAAAGGAAAATACGAACAGGACGAAGTTAACAATTGAAAAATACAAAGTTAAAATGTCTGAAATAGATCTAAATTTTCGTAAGGATATATGTATACATGTATATCTAGAAACTTGTCTCTGGGAATTTATCTAGAACATGAGATGATTTATCGGTTTTAATTAGTCGATATCCCTGTGCCAGTGTGATTACTCTTTATAAAAAATATATACTAGTAACTAATACATTAAGTATAAATATGTAAGTTGTTAAACTTGCTCTCCTGTTAGCCATGTAGGCCTACACCATAATACATGAACACATTTAAAAGAACAGTTTTCATTTGTATAACCATAACTGTATTTATTTCCCAGGCGCCATTGGGGGTTATTTCAGTGACGTCACAGCTGAAATAGCCGGCTATTTAGAGTATTCTTCTATCCCAAACATTGCCTTCGCCTCCAATGATCTGAGTCAAGGTGACAATACGGCACGCCAAAACTTATTCCGGACAAGCGCTCCAATGGCTGAACTTGTAGAGGTAGTATATCATTAGATGATGGATATACATTAAAAAAAATGTATTTATTTAAAGAAATTATACAAATATACAAATAAAGATACATGTACAAACAAGCGACATTCCAGTACAATTAGTACAATGTCTGAAATTGTTGAGGTAGTATATTATTAGACGATGAACATATATTTAAAAAAAAAATGATACAAAGAAATTATAAAAATATACAAATGAACATACATACATACATACAAGCGACATTCCTGTACAATCAGTAAGGAAATGAGCTTTGTTCCCTATCAATTTTATATAATTTTATGTTGGTTAATTACAAATTTGTTTTATCCACTCATTTCAAATGTATTGAAAATAATCGTAATAATTTCGCTTTGAACTTTTCGATTTCTAGCTGATTACGTATAAAACGTATTACTTTTTGACATCTAGCTCTGTAAATGTAAACTCTTGTCATCAAAAAGACGTATAATTGATTGGATTAAAATTTGATAATAGAGTTAGATATCCAAGAATACAATTGATTTTAGTGAGAATTTTGTTCATCTGGAGAGGTTTACTCTTAACACTGACTTAAGCTTCTACAAATGACCACAAAACCTCGTTACAGACTTAAAACAAACCAACTTGGTTTACAAGCCACCAGACCTAACTTTCATTCAAAGCCATGTAAAGTTAAAAGTAGAATCATTTGTATTAGTTATATTCAACATTTTCCCTTTCTTTTACAGGCAATAATTGCTAGTTTAAATTCATTAAAATGGACAAGGGTTGGAGTGATTTATACAGATAACGACTTTGGCAGAACTATGCTATCTGTATTGAAGAGAGATGGCTCGCTTTCTGGCATTTGTATAGCAGAGGGCTCGAGCGTAACCCCTGGTAACGCCAATCAGGATAGTAAACTGCAACGATTGGTTAGTTCGGGGGCTGATGCTATAGTCCTGGCAGTTGACCAACAAGAAGTATCGCAGGTTTTACAAAGTTTAGAACGGCTCATTCCGGGGAGCAGAAACATCCAAATTATCTCCCCTTTCAGTCTAACTGGATCGTCACGACTTTTACCCGGCGCCATTTCAGTCACGCAGCGGGAAGCAGAAGTGCCAGAATTTATCGACGTCTTATCTAAAATTGATCCTCGATTTCCGCCAGCCCATAACCCCTGGTTCTCTGAATGGTACATGAGAAAATTCCGCTGTCGTCTGTCGGGTAATGTTGCCCCAGAATTTGGCTCGCTTCGCGCTTGTGGACAGCTCACTGTGGACCAAAGAAGGGGGGCTTTCGCTGGAGAGGAAAACCATTCGGTTTACCGAGAAGCAATTAAGGCCGTCTATGCTTATGCTGCAGCCATTCGACAAGCAAGGCGAGAAAAATGTGGAACGTCCAGTGGGTCCTGTCCAGCTTTAGCAAGGATGTCCCATCAAGAAGTGTACGGGAGTTACCTTCGTGGATTGGATTATACTATGGGATCTGGAGATGGGATACCGAGTCTTTTAAATTCAAGGATTTCATTTGATGAAAACGGTGATATAACCAATGGCCATAACTTTGTCATTCAAAACTACAACCGACGAGAGGGACAGCTTACTTATAAACAGGTGTGTACTGTTACAAAGAATCTTAACAACAATCCACGAAGAAACTCTTTTTATCTCTGTGCACCAGCATCAGGATTTGATGCTTTTATAACGTGTCGTAAAATGGCATGTCAACACATTAGCTTGATCTAAGTAATATTACGTCAACGTGTGCGATAGATGTATTAAAATATGTTTGAGGAGGTTTATAACATTGTAATGTTATTCCCGACCAGTACACTTTAGTTCGCCCTTTCGGTAAATGACAAGACCAAAATATTAGCACAGTTGCAAGACGGAAGAATGATTTATTTATTTAGGCTGTTTTACCTTCCAAACGAATTATGGATACAATTGTTTTTGTACCAATAAGCTTTCATTAGTGTTAGAACACATTATCTAAGAGCCCAGACATATTGTTAACTTTGTCGTTGATTATCACAGTAATGTTATTTCTGAAATGTAATATTTTCTCATCTATTTCAGGTCGGTAACTATAGTTCTAGTCGACTCACTTTGGATCGCACGGCAATAACAGTGTATGACCGCGACGGCTTCAGAGCTCTTCAAACTATCCCAGAGCTAAGATGTACGGGGAATCAATGTGGACAATGTCTTTCATCAGACGAACTGCAGTATTGGTATACACCGGGGGATGTTATAATCGTCGGTCTGACAAGTCTTCATCAACCGGGATCCGATCCCTCGACTTGTGGAACACTTGATGTTGAGAACTCTTTCCGGGCACTGGCTTTCCAGCAATCCGTTGAAGCGCAGAATGATCCGAATTCTCCCCTGACTGTGGGTAGTCTACTCGTGGATCTCTGTGGCAGTGAAGCCAAAGTTTCAGATTTTCTGGATCGCTTCTATACCGGATCTTTGCAACTCTATGATGATTCAAACGAACCGATCGATCCCAGTAAAGTTGTTGGAACGGTAGATATGCTGGACGACAGCAAGGCACAAATTGTCGCTCGTTATGCTGGCGAACTCAAGTCACCCGTCGTTGGAGCTGTCGCCACCGATATCGACTTGGGTAACAAAGCTGATTTTCCATATTACTCCCAGAGAGTACCTTCTGATGACAAAGAAGCAGAAACTATCGCATTCTTTCTGCAGAATGTTGGATGGACGTACATCCAGACAGTGAACAGTCCCGATGTTTATGGGCGTCTTGGTATCGCAGCACTGCGAAAGGCTACAAATGCTGGATCTGTATGCATTGCCCAGTCCATTGAGATGGAAACTGATGGCAACCCAGAAGAAATCATTAGAAAATTCCAAGCACAGCCAACAGCTCGGGTTATTGTGATTTTTGCCCCTGCAACAACAACAGCAAGTCTGTTCGATGCTGCAAGGAATTCCAGGACAGGGCAACAGTTCGTGTTTATAACAACTGGATGGAGCGAGAATACTAGCGACCAGACATTTCAAGCCATACCTGGGAAAAGTTTCACTGTGGGAGCTACCGACACGACCAACCCGGAATTCGAAGCATATGTTCGCCAGCTAAACCCCAGACAAACTGACAGACGATTTGTTCGTGAACTGTACCAGAGTGTTTTAAAATGTCAAGTTGGGTCCGTTAATCAAGCATGCAATGAAAGCGCCAGGATCACCGAAAGTCCGGTTTTCAATGACCGAATAAAAGCCTCCACTCAATTTGTATCAAGGGCGATAACTCTCATTGGGAATAATTTGCAATCATCATATAGCGAAATATGTGACAACTGTGGAAACTCGGTCGATAGCGTCCAGTTAAAAGAAAAACTGCAACAAAAGATGACCAACGATTCGTCAACCGTAAATGGGAATTTTCAAATACTTGGCTATCGAATGTTGCCAGGGCAGGAATTAACCCAGGTACGCATTGGTTAATCAGAATTAAGGTTATTTTATCAGCGTAAGTAATTTAAGCATACTAAGCCAACTTTGAACTATAGTGTATACACTGAATACTTATAAGCGGGAGCCTCTTTGTGGATAAATTACAATCTTTCAAAAAAAAAATTCTTTCAATTATTGAAAACGTTTTAAATTTCAATTGGCACCAGAATAGGTGTTGTTAAAACAAATCGTTGAAAAGACAAACTTACATTTATGTTTATCTGTGTTTTAAGGTGGCAGAATACTCTCCCGATAGTTTCGTGATGAGAATAACTCCGGCTGCTATAAGAAGAGCTACAGGCCTGAATGAACGGGATGCGAGATGCGCGGGTTTCTGTGGACAATGCTCCTACCTAATTCAGCAGCATCCTTACATTTATCAACCAGGCGACATACTTGTGGGTGCTCTGGTTGGTATAATGGATTCCGAGCAGGATGGTTTCACTTGCGACAAAACAAGGCTTGGAGACGGATATCAGCATGCGGCAGCCGCCTTGTTTGCCTTAGATCAGATAAACTCTGGTGATGCCCCGGTAGCCTTAAACAACGTGACAATTGGCAGCTTAGTTCTAGACGACTGTAATAGCGACGACAGAGCCGTTGGTCTGGTAAACGAAATTTACTCGGGTGTTTCACCAATGAAAGATGTAACCGATATGGCATTTAGAGGCTGGTTCAGCTATACCAAAGCAAATGTTGCGAAGGTAGCAGCGAACTTGAATGCCTTCCAAACCCCACTCCTGGCATCGGAAGCTTCGTCACTGGGTGAAAGGGAAATGTCCCGCTCGCCGATGCTGTACACAACTGGGGCGATCCTCAACCAGAGAGCTGTTGCCTTAGTACGCATGGTGCGTTCCAGAGGCTACGATTATTTTCAAGCCATATATTCTCCTGACGCCAATGGCCAACAGGGAATTGATATTCTGAAGAAAGTTGCCAGCGAAGAAGGTGTATGTGTCGTTAAAGCTTTAAAACTTACTGACGACATTCCTAAAATCATTGGAGAGCTAGCTGGTAACCGAGCCAAGGCAGTCGTTGTCATTGTTGATGGCGATAGGTACGCTGAGCAAATACAATCGGCGACAGATGCAGTTCAGTCATCGAATGGATTACTTTTCTTTACGATGGAACCGGTGAGGTTCAACAACAAACCCATTGCAAAAAATGTAATAAGCCTTAAATTAAAAGAAGAGGCCGTTCCTGGTTTTATGGAATACATCCAGGAGAAGCATCCAACCAGTGACGGATTCTATCGTTATTATTACCAGTCAGTTCAGCAATGTGATCTTCCGGGATCTTCTGTGTTTAATGTATCTTGTAGAGTCGAATCTCAAAGAAACTTCCCCACTGATATTGGTGTTATGAACACTGTCAATGCTGTGTATGCGTTAGGAGATGCCTTACACAAAACTCTTCAAGAAAAGTGTGGCACAAACTACAATGGTGTCTGTGTCGAATTCCGAACGGACCGTGACACAAACAGCCATATATCGGAAAAGTTGGGGCAGGTCTCTTTTCCAACGTCAAATGGAGGCAATTTTGAGTTTACTGGAAGAAGAGTCTATCAAAACTTTGAGGTGGTTGTAGAAGAGACGGCCAGATCCGTACAGGTCAGTATGGAAATAGAAATATTGAACACAGTTTTGTTGATAATATTTTATACCTTGTTTTAGCGTCATTAAAGTAACATACGCACTCAACAGTTCTGAATTTTGAACTGTCACAGAATATCATGAAAACTTGATATTTTTCTCAAGAAGTCAAAGTTAGAGGCTTTCCAATAATTCCAACATCCAATTTGTAGGTCGAAGGAGAGTTTTTTAATAACTAAAAAACTAAAAACTGAAAATTCTGTCAGAATTTTTAATTGAAAAT